>CM062481.1:1768256-1833867 GCA_031479575.1 Coregonus ussuriensis
ACGTTCTGGCAAAGACAAGGCTAACTGCTACAGAAACAGGAGACAGACTCCTGCTCTATGGAACATTCTGGCTAAGACAAGGCTAACTGCTACAGAAACAGGAGACAGACTCCTGCCCTATGGAACGTTCTGGCTAAGACAAGGCTAACTGCTACAGAAACAGGAGACAGACTCCTGCCCTATGGAACGTTCTGGCTCATTCAAGGCTAACTGATAGTACAGCCATGATGTTTCTGCAAACCGACATTATTCACAAAACAAACTGCAGCCTTTACAGTTTAAAATTAAAATTAGTATTAGAATTAGAAAAACATTATTTACCACGTTATTGGAAATGTGTATTTGGGCAATTCCAAAGTAACGGAATTGCGCTGAGACTGGCTAAGATTGTTCACTTAAAAAACAAAAACCATTGATTTCAAAGTTTAACAAACCATACAACTCTGTACACAAGCAGTACTTTTAAGAATATACACAGAACATTTTACAAAAACACATTTACTGGAAGAATTGTGCAGATTTCCATAACAGAACTTATGTAGAATCTCCCTCAGTTTTTTGTGTTTTCCAAGAACTCTTAAATATCTGCTCCGAATTAAGATTCAACGATTTCTGCAGAAAGAATTGGGTGTCAGCTATGATATGACACATAGACTTTGAAAAAATCTATTTTGGTTATTGAACTACAGTAAGTGAAGTGGATTTACACCCGGTAACGGAATTGCAGTAACAGAAATACATCATGGGTCCCTGATCTGTACAACACAGAAATACATAATGATGATATGAAAGTCATGCTCTTCATGGGGATGTATCCTGAACAGGAACACAAAGGTAGTAATATACAATATCATTATTTGCATATTTGGGTATTATTATACACAAAGGCTATTATTTTAATGAGGTCTGCCCCCAAACAAGACCACATTTGGTTGGTCCGAACCAGACCAAATCTGAACCAATCATAGATGTCTATGTTTCACAAGTTTGGACATCAAAGTACAGCACAGTAGAGTACAGTAGAGTTCAGTTCAGTACATTATAGTGTACTCAACTCTAATATGCTCTACTGTACTGTACTGAACTATACTCTACTGAACTGAACTATACTCTACTCTACTGAACTCTACTCTACTGTACTGTACTGTACTCTACTCTACTGAACTATACTCTACTTTTCTTTCCTGTACTCTAGTGTGCGATACTGTACTGCACTGTACTTTACACTAGATTCAATTGCAAGAATTCCGTTACCGAGTTTTGGGAAATTCTGTTACCGATTTGGTAACGGAATTTTTAGTTTTAATCACTTAATAATTCATAAACAAAAACGATATCAGTAAAAACTCTAGAACTAATTGATAGGCCTACCTTTACATAGCACTTCTCTTTCCAAAGGAGGGAGAGAAATGAGAAGACATCTTAAAGCAGGAATCCGAGTAAACAATGTCTCATCTGCATTACATATTGGTGGACTATGGGCCATCTAGTCATAGGATGGACATTAGCATGACACAGGTTACAGCACAACACCACATCCTATGGAGGCAAAGGACACTGTTGTGACACTGACTTATATGGTGGTAATGTCTTCCCCATTATAGTGGACTCAACTCCACTGTACAGTACTCTATTGTACTGAACTACACTGTCCTGTAGTGTGCTTGGTGGTAATGTCTTCCCCCCCATTTAGCTGTAGTCAACAGAGCAACCCTGGAGAGCATTGAAGAAGATGAGGTGGTTGAATTCATTAACAGTGCATACATTCTCAATATAATGTACTCATATTCCATCAATATCATCTTTTCAAATTAAATGTTTTATTTGGCATATGCACAGGATACGGTGGGGTGTATATGGGAATACGACATTGCATTGTACCATGTACTATTGACGTAACATTTTGTTTAACGTTTTCCCAATGTCAACCTATAATGCACAGGATAGCTTGGACCTGTTGAATGGAGGAAACAACGTCAGATGAGAAACATCCCTTCAGCTGCACTAAATGACATCAGCAGTGTCAATATCACGTTCTACCTGCTGCAACAGAAACCAACCGAATCCACTTTATTTCTCATTATTCCAATTCACTAAATAGATTAACCATGCGCGTCAGCCATTGAGACTTGAACCTCTGTAGCAGGGCCATAAGGATGCATTGATGACATTTACATTTTAGTCATTTTAGCAGACGCTCTTATCCAGAGCAACTTACAGTTAGTGAGTGCATACCTTTTTTTTTTGTATACTGGCCCCCCGTGGGAATCGAACCCACAACCCTGGCGTTGCAAGCGCCATGCTCTACCAACTGAGCTACACGGGGCCTGACCTCCTAGTAGAAGGTGAAAGGTGGGAACCAGGAGCAGCACAAAACAGTTTGGTTGAAAGGTGGGAACCACAAAACAGTTTGGTTGAAAGGTGGGAACCACAAAACAGTTTGGTTGAAAGGTGGGAACCACAAAACAGTTTGGTTGAAAGGTGGGAACCACAAAACAGTTTGGTTGAAAGGTGGGAACCACAAAACAGTTTGGTTGAAAGGTGGGAACCACAAAACAGTTTGGTTGAAAGGTGGGAACCACATAACAGTTTGGTTGAAAGGTGGGAACCACATAACAGTTTGGTTGAAAGGTGGGAACCACAAAACAGTTTGGTTGAAAGGTGGGAACCACATAACAGTTTGGTTGAAAGGTGGGAACCACATAACAGTTTGGTTGAAAGGTGGGAACCACATAACAGTTTGGTTGAAAGGTGGGAACCACAAAACAGTTTGGTTGAAAGGTGGGAACCACAAAACAGTTTGGTTGAAAGGTGGGAACCACATAACAGTTTGTGGCCTGGAGGCGTGGGACCTGGCAACAGGGCCGTAATTCCAAGCTTCTGTGTGTGGTGAGTACTGGTCTCCCATGATCCTCTGTGGCACCATGTAGGCTTTTACCTGGGAGCTGGTAGCTAGCTGTACATGTCCTGCTTTGTACAGTGCATTCGGAAAGTATTCAGACCCCTTGACTTTTTCCAAATTCTAAAATAGATTAAATACATGTTTTCCCTCATCAATCTACACACAATACCCCATAATGACAAAGCGAAAATAGGGTTTTATACATTTTTGATAACATAAATACAAAAACAGACACTTTTACCTTGTAAAGTTTTTAATTGTGAATTTAAATAAAATCATGTGGATTTTTACATAACAGAGATTGATGTGGTCAAATGTTGATCATGCAGCAAGTTGACCAAGTCTTCCATGGTTCTGTTAAACTGGCAGTGTTGATGCTGATGGGAGAAATAAAATGATATCACTGAAATCTATTGAAATCACTTATTAGTGCAAGTGTCAATGGACTTTGCAAACCAAGTTTTCATAATATTGATTTATAACTCAATGTAATTGTATAGTAATTTCTGAAGTTTCATCAGGAAAAATACTTGAAACAAGCGTAATGTCTGCCATTCTGTATGAACAAAAGTTTCCTACCAAGCCCTTCGCACTGATGTTTCAACTGCCGAACGTTTTGTCGACCACCTAGCTAGCATTAACACCTACAGACCAGACACACTATCATGTCAACAATCTGCATATCTAGCTTTAGCTAGCGAACACACTAAAGTTAGCAGCTAACATAGCTAGCAGGCTAAAAACACAACCCAACACTTACCTACCATTCCATGAGAACGGTGTCACTCTGCCATTTTTCAAAATTAATTCCAATGTTTATCCTGTTTCTGATTGGTCATGAGCAGTCTTTTTCTTGCTTCTTTATTTCTTTTGGGGTCGAGTTGATTCAGATCCAAAGAATGATGCTTGTTTCTGTTGTTCCAGCAACAAGGACAGTTTATCTGCAAATAAGTTAGCTAGCTTGTTGGCTTCGTCTAATCTGTTTGTTTCTGGTTGCTGTAACGTTAGCTTGCAAGTGACTTTCACTTCCTCTCCAGCTCCGGGACCATGGCAGCAAGGTAATTAGAGTAGGAGGGATTTAATGCGAAGAAACACCTAGCCTAGAAGGCCAGCCCAAAGGAGAAACACCTAGCCTAGAAGGCCAGCCCAAAGGAGAAACACCTAGCCTAGAAGGCCAGCCCAAAGGAGAAACACCTAGCCTAGAAGGCCAGCCCAAAGGCGGCTTAGGGCTCAATCCCCTTGTTTTTGTTCAAAGTTAAAACACTACACAAGAAGTGGGGCGGCATAGGGTCGCCCATGACCTGCCGATTTCAGGCTTTGCTCATTCCTAATTTTTAGGATGGAAAATGGTTGAAAAATGTATATCTGCCTTACTTTCAAAAAAATACAGACTCTTAGCTTTCATTTGACACCCAAATTGACATGCTCCTATGAACTTCACATGTTGGTGCTCATGGGTCCTTTTACAGGGAAATGACCCTTTGGCAAACATTTTCGTTAGTCTAAGCAAGCTCTGTCCCAGTATCCAAGAACAGAAACAGGCATCTGATATTCTTCTGATATTTGACCAAGTCTCTGTGAAAGTCAGGCTGTGTCTGTGATCCCTGCACCAGTCAGGCTGTGTGTCCGGGCCTGTGTGTGTGTTTTAGTGTGTGTTCTTGCGTGTGTGTGTGTGTGTGTGTGTGTGTGTGTGTGTGTGTGTCGAGCCTGTGTGTGTGTTCAGCAGCAGCCTGGATTGATTTCTGCGACTCTGTTGGTCCTGCCAACACCAGCACTAAGACACAATAAGTGTATTGTTCAGACGGCATCGCCTCACTAAGCTAGAAACGGCCTGCATCCCAAATGGCACCCTATTCCCTATATAGTGCACTACTTTAGACCAGAGAATGGCACCCTATTCCATATGTAGTGCACTACTTTAGACCAGAGAATGGCACCCTATTCCCTATATAGTGCACTACTTTAGACCAGAGAATGGCACCCTATTCCCTATATAGTGCACTACTTTAGACCAGGGCCCATAGAAATCTGCAAAAACGTAACGCACTATATAGGGAATAGGGTGTACACTATATAGGGAATAGGATGTACACTATATAGGGAATAGGATGTACACTATATAGGGAATAGGATATACACTATATAGGGAATAGGATGTACACTATATAGGGATTGGGTGTACACTATATAGGGAATAGGATGTATACTATATAGGGATTGGGTGTACACTATATAGGGAATAGGATGTATACTATATAGGGAATAGTGTGCTATTTGGGACGTAACAGGGTTTCACAATGAAGAAATTGTTCACATTCACTCTCTCTGTGATGGAAGATACCATTATAAACGTTTGTAATTTCTAACCATAATAGGTTCATATATAGTTTGTTAGTGGTGGATCATTTGATTCAGATGCGCATTTCAAACTTGCGGTTTAAGCGCCTCTGATGGACAACATGTGTGGGCCCGGTCAAAAGGACACACTATATAGGGAATAGGATGTATACTATATAGGGAATAGGATGTTCACTATATAGGGAATAGGATGTACACTATATAGGGAATAGGATGTACACTATATAGGGAATAGGAGGTACACTATATAGGGAATAGGATGTACACTATATAGGGAATAGGATGTACACTATATAGGGAATAGGATTTACACTATGTAGGGAATATGATGTACACTACACTATATAGGGAATAGGATGTACACTATATAGGGAATATAATGTACACTATATAGGGAATAGGATATACACTATATAGGGAATAGGATGTACACTATATAGGGAATAGGATGTACACTATATAGGGAATAGGATGTACACTATATAGGGAATAGGATGTACACTATATAGGGAATAGGATGTACACTATATAGGGAATATGATATACACTATATAGGGAATAGGATGTACACTATATAGGGAATAGGATGTACACTATATAAGGAATAGGATGTACACTATATACGGAATAGGATGTACACTATATAGGGAATAGAATGTACACTATATAGGGAATAGGATGTACACTATATAGGGAATAGGATGTACACTATATAGGGAATAGGATGTACACTATGTATGGAATAGGATGTACACTATATAGGGAATAGGATGTACACTATATAGGGAATAGGATGTACACTATATAGGGAATAGGATATACACTATGTAGGGAATAGGATGTACACTATATAGGGAATAGGATGTACACTATATAGGTAATAGGATGTACACTATATAGGGAATAGGATATACACTATATAGGGAATAGGATGTACACTATATAGGGAATAGGATATACACTATATAGGGAATAGGATGTACACTATATAGGGAATAGGATGTACACTACACTCTATAGGGAATAGGATATACACTATATAGGGAATAGGATGTACACTATATAGGGAATAGGATGTACACTATATAGGGAATAGGATGTATACTACACTCTATAGGGAATAGGATATACACTATATAGGGAATAGGATGTACACTATATAGGGAATAGGATGTACACTACATAGGGAATAGGATGTACACTATATAGGGAATAGGATGTACACTATATAGGGAATAGGATGTACACTACACTCTATAGGGAATAGGATATACACTATATAGGGAATAGGATGTACACTATATAGGGAATAGGATGTACACTCTATAGGGAATAGGATGTACACTATATAGGGAATAGGATGTACACTATATAGGGAATAGGATGTACAATACACTATATAGGGAATAGGATGTACACTATATAGGGAATAGAATGTACACTATATAGGGAATAGGATGTACACTACACTATATAGGTAATATGATGTACACTATATAGGGAATAGGATGTGCACTATATAGGTAATAGGATGTACACTATATAGGGAATAGGTTGTACACTATATAGGGAATAGGATGTACACTATATAGGGAATAGGATGTACCCTTTATAGGGAATAGGATGTACACTATATAGGGAATAGGATGTACACTATATAGGGAATAGGATGTACACTATATAGGGAATAGGATGTACACTATATAGGGAATAGGATGTACACTACACTATATAGGGAATGGGATGTACACTACACTATATAGGGAATAGGATGTACACTATATAGGGAATAGGATGTACACTATATAGGGAATAGGATATACACTATATAGGGAATAGGATGTACACTATATAGGGAATAGGATGTACACTATATAGGGAATAGGATATACACTATATAGGGAATAGGATGTACACTACACTATATAGGGAATAGGATGTACGCTATATATGGAATAGGATATACACTATATAGGGAATAGGATATACACTATATAGGGAATAGGATGTACACTATATAGGGAATAGGATGTACACTATATAGGGAATAGGATGTACACTATATAGGGAATAGGATGTACACTATATAGGGAATATGGTGCCATTTGGGACACAATCTTTGAGATGCGCCACTCTTATCCGAAATGAGTTCTGATTAGATCGTCTCTCTCTGTTCCCATAGTGACAATGTATAGTCAGTGGTATTCAGACACATGTTGAGTCAATATGAACAACAACAAGACAGAACTTCGTCTATGAGAATGTGTCATAGTTTGAGAGAATGCAGACGCTTTATCTCGGATGGAGACATACAGCAACACACACACATAGAAGTACACACACACACACACACACACACACACACACACACACACACACACACACGGAGGGTGAAGAACTACAGTAGAAGTTGTAAGTTTACATATACCTTAGCCAAGTACGTTTAAACTCAGTCTTTCACAATTCCTGACATTTAATCCTAGTAAGAATTTCCTGTTTTAGGTCAGTTAGGATCACCACTTCATTTTAAGAATGTGAAATGTCAAAATAATAGTAGAGATAATGATTTATTTCAGCTTTTATTTATTTCATCACATTCCCAGGTCAGAAGTTTACATACACTCAATTAGTATTTGGTAGCATTGCCTTTAAATTGTTTAACTTGGGTCAAACATTTCGGGTAGCCTTCCACAAGCTTCCCTCAATAAGTTGGGTGAATTTTAGCCCATTCCTCCTGACAGAGCTGGTGTAACTGAGTCAGGTTTGTAGGCCTCCTTGCTCGCACACGCTTTTTCAGTTCTGCCCACAACATTTCTATAGGATTGAGGTTAGGGCTTTGTGATGGCCACTCCAATAACTAGATTTTTTTGTCCTTAAGCCATTTTGCCACAACTTTGGAAGTATGCTTGGGGTCATTGTCCATTTGGAAGACCCATTTTTGACCAAGCTTTAACTTCCTGACTGATGTCTTGAGATGTTGCTTCAATATATCCACAACATTTTCCTTCCTCATGATGCCATCTATTTTGTGAAGTGCACCAGTCCCTCCTGCAGCAAAGCACCCCCACAGCATGATGCTGCCACCCCCGTGCTTCACGGTTGAAATGGTGTTCTTCGGCTTGCAAGCACCCCCCTTTTTCCTCCAAACATAACGATGGTCATTATTGCCAAACAGTTCTATTTTTGTTTCATCAGACCAGAGGGCATTTCTCCAAAACGTAGGATCTTTGTCCCCATGTGCAGTCGCAAACCATAGCTTAGCTTTTTTATGGGGGTTTTGGAGCAGTGGCTTCTTCCTTGCTGAGCGGCCTTTCAGGTTATGTTGATATAGGACTTGTTTTACTGTGTATATAGATACTTTTGTACCTGTTTCCTCCAGCATCTTCACAAGGTCCTTAGCTGTTGTTCTGGAATTGATTTGCACTTTTCGCACCAAAGTACGTTCATCTCTAGGAGACAGAACGCGTCTCCTTCCTGAGCGGTATGACGGCTGCGTGGTCCCATGGTGTTTATACTTGCATACTATTGTTTGTACAGATGAACGTGGTACCTTCAGGCGTTTGGAAATTGCTCCCAAGGATGAACCAGACTTGTGGAGGTCTACAATTTTTTTTCTGAGCACTTGGCTGATTTCTTTAAATTTTCCCATGATGTCAAGCAAAGAGGCACTGAGTTTGAAGGTAGACCTTGAAATACATCCACAGGTACATCTCCAATTGACTCAAAGTATGTCAATTAGCCCATCAGAAGCTTCTAAAGCCATGACATCATTTTCTGGAATTTTCCAAGCTGTTTATAGGCACAGTCAACTTAGTGTATGTAAATTTTGACCCACTGGAATTGTGATAAAGTGAATTATAAGTGAAATATTCTGTCTGTAAACAATTGTTGGAAAAATTACTTGTGTCATGCACAAAGTAGATGTCCTAAACGACTTGCCAAAAACTATAGTTTGTTAGAAAGAAATTTGTGGAGGGTTGAAAAACAAGTTTTAATGACTCCAACCTAAATGTATGTAAACTTCAGACTTCATCTGTACATGTGTTCTGGTTACGAGTTATTATAATCATATCGACATGACTGGGTGTGTAGGGTAGAGTAGGGTAGGGTAGGGTAGAGCAGGGTAGGGTAGGGTAGGGTAGGGTAGGGTTTGTGCAAAGTAGGGTAGGATAGGGTAGGGTAGGGTAGGGTAGGGTGGAGTAGAGTAGAGTAGAGTAGGGTAGGGTAGGGTAGGGTAGAGCAGGGTAGGGTAGTGTAGGGTAGGGTAGGGTAGGGTAGGGTAGGGTAGGGTAGAGTAGGGTAGGGTAGAGTAGGGTAGGGTAGGGTAGGGTAGAGTAGGGTAGAGTAGGGTAGGGTAGGGTGGGGTAGAGTAGGGTAGGGTGGAGGATGTATGTCAGTAAGAAACACTCTCTATTAACTACCTAATGTTGGAAACACCCTCTGTTAACTGCATCATGTTAGAAATACTCTCTATTAACTACATCATGTTGGAAACACCCTCTGTTAACTGCATCATGTTAGAAATACACTCTATTATTTGCATCATGTTGGAAACACCCTCTATTAACTGCATAATGTTTGAGCTCTGATAGACAGGGTTATAAGGCCACATAACATAACGCCCCCACCCTTCTGGAAACCTCTTTCTCAAAGCTATGGATCCAAATCACATTCTGCCTATGTGTTATTTTACACACATTGTTTACCGTAGCTGCTGCTCACACTCCCTCCACATTACTCTCTTTACTCACCCTATTCTGAAACATAATGATGAGGTCCAGTGGTTCCCAACCTTTACCCTATTCTAAAACATAATGATGAGGCCCAGTGGTTCCCAACCTTTACCCTATTCTAAAACATAATGATGAGGCCCAGTGGTTCCCAACCTTTACCCTATTCTGAAACATAATGATGAGGCCCAGTGGTCCCAACCTTTACCCTATTCTGAAACATAATGATGAGGCTCAGTGGTTCCCAACCTTTACCCTATTATGAAACATAATGATGAGGCCCAGTGGTTCAAAACCTTTACCCTATTCTAATATAATGAAGAGGCCCAATGGTTCCCAACCTTTACCCTATTCTGAAACATAATGATGAGGCCCAGTGGCTCCCAACCTTTACCCTATTCTGAAACATAATGATGAGGCCCAGTGGTTCCCAACCTTTATCCTATTCTGAAACATAATGATGAGGCCCAGTGGTTCCCAACCTTTACCCTATTCTGAAACATGATGATGAGGCCCAGTGGTTCCCAAACTTTACCCTATTCTGAAACATAATGATGAGGCCCAGTGGTTCCCAACCTTTACCCTATACTGAAACATAATGATGAGGCCCAGTGGTTCCCAAACTTTACCCTATTCTGAAACATAATGATGAGGCCCAGTGGTTCCCAACCTTTACCCTATTCTGAAACATGATGATGAGGCCCAGTGGTTCCCAACCTTTACCCTATTCTGAAACATAATGATGAGGCCCAGTGGTTCAAAACCTTTACCCTATTCTAATATAATGAAGAGGCCCAATGGTTCCCAACCTTTACCCTATTCTGAAACATAATGATGAGGCCCAGTGGCTCCCAACCTTTACCCTATTCTGAAACATAATGATGAGGCCCAGTGGTTCCCAACCTTTATCCTATTCTGAAACATAATGATGAGGCCCAGTGGTTCCCAACCTTTACCCTATTCTGAAACATGATGATGAGGCCCAGTGGTTCCCAACCTTTACCCTATTCTGAAACATAATGATGAGGCCCAGTGGTTCAAAACCTTTACCCTATTCTAACATAATGATGAGGCCCAGTGGTTCCCAACATTTACCCTATTCTGAAACATAATGATGAGGCCCAGTGGTTCCCAACCTTTACCCTATTCTGAAACATAATGATGAGGCCCAGTGGCTCCCAACCTTTACCCTATTCTGAAATATAATGATGAG
Organism: Coregonus ussuriensis; assembly: GCA_031479575.1. Classification (NCBI taxonomy): domain Eukaryota; kingdom Metazoa; phylum Chordata; class Actinopteri; order Salmoniformes; family Salmonidae; genus Coregonus; species Coregonus ussuriensis. The sequence goes on from CM062481.1 coordinate 1,779,460, forward strand.
GTCCAGTGGCTCCCAACATTTACCCTATTCTGAAACATAATGATGAGGCCCAGTGGTTCCCAACCTTTACCCTATTCTGAAACATGATGATGAGGCCCAGTGGTTCCCAACCTTTACCCTATTCTGAAACATAATGATGAGGCCCAGTGGTTCTCAACCTTTACCCTATTCTGAAACATAATGATGAGGCCCAGTGGTTCCCAACCTTTACCCTATTCTAAAACATAATGATGAGGCCCAGTGGTTCCCAACCTTTACCCTATTCTGAAACATAATGATGAGGCCCAGTGGTTCCCAACCTTTACCCTATTCTGAAACATAATGATGAGGCCCAGTGGCTCCCAACCTTTACCCTATTTTGAAACATAATGATGAGGCCCAGTGGTTCCCAACCTTTACCCTATTCTGAAACATAATGATGAGGCCCAGTGGTTCCCAACCTTTACCCTATTCTGAAACATAATGATGAGGCCCAGTGGTTCCCAACCTTTATCCTATTCTGAAACATAATGATGAGGCCCAGTGGTTCCCAACCTTTACCCTATTCTGAAACATGATGATGAGGCCCAGTGGTTCCCAACCTTTACCCTATTCTGAAACATAATGATGAGGCCCAGTGGTTCAAAACCTTTACCCTATTCTAACATAATGATGAGGTCCAGTGGTTCCCAACATTTACCCTATTCTGAAACATAATGATGAGGCCCAGTGGTTCCCAACCTTTACCCTATTCTGAAACATAATGATGAGGCCCAGTGGCTCCCAACCTTTACCCTATTCTGAAACATAATGATGAGGTCCAGTGGCTCCCAACATTTACCCTATTCTGAAACATAATGATGAGGCCCAGTGGTTCCCAACCTTTTCCCTATTCTGAAACATGATGATGAGGCCCAGTGGTTCCCAACATTTAACCTATTCTGAAACATAATGATGAGGCCCAGTGGCTCCCAACCTTTACCCTATTCTGAAACATAATGATGAGGTCCAGTGGCTCCCAACATTTACCCTATTCTGAAACATAATGATGAGGCCCAGTGGTTCCCAACCTTTACCCTATTCTGAAACATGATGATGAGGCCCAGTGGTTCCCAACCTTTACCCTATTCTGAAACATAATGATGAGGCCCAGTGGTTCCCAACCTTTACCCTAATCTGAAACATAATGATGAGGCCCAGTGGTTCCCAACCTTTACCCTATTCTAAAACATAATGATGAGGCCCAGTGGTTCCCAACCTTTACCCTATTCTGAAACATAATGATGAGGCCCAATGGTTCCCAACATTTACCCTATTCTGAAACATAATGATGAGGCCCAGTGGTTCCCAACCTTTACCCTATTCTGAAACATAATGATGAGGCCCAGTGGTTCCCAACCTTTACCCTATTTTGAAACATAATGATGAGGCCCAGTGGTTCCCAACCTTTACCCTATTCTGAAACATAATGATGAGGCCCAGTGGTTCCCAACCTTTACCCTATTCTGAAACATAATGATGAGGCCCAGTGGTACCCAAACTTTACCCTATTCTGAAACATAATGATGAGGCCCAGTGGTTCCCAACCTTTACCCTATTCTGAAACATGATGATGAGGCCCAGTGGTTCCCAACCTTTACCCTATTCTGAAACATAATGATGAGGCCCAGTGGTTCAAAACCTTTACCCTATTCTAATATAATGAAGAGGCCCAATGGTTCCCAACCTTTACCCTATTCTGAAACATAATGATGAGGCCCAGTGGCTCCCAACCTTTACCCTATTCTGAAACATAATGATGAGGCCCAGTGGTTCCCAACCTTTATCCTATTCTGAAACATAATGATGAGGCCCAGTGGTTCCCAACCTTTACCCTATTCTGAAACATAATGATGAGGCCCAGTGGTTCAAAACCTTTACCCTATTCTAACATAATGATGAGGCCCAGTGGTTCCCAACATTTACCCTATTCTGAAACATAATGATGAGGCCCAGTGGTTCCCAACCTTTACCCTATTCTGAAACATAATGATGAGGCCCAGTGGCTCCCAACCTTTACCCTATTCTGAAATATAATGATGAGGTCCAGTGGCTCCCAACATTTACCCTATTCTGAAACATAATGATGAGGCCCAGTGGTTCCCAACCTTTACCCTATTCTGAAACATGATGATGAGGCCCAGTGGTTCCCAACCTTTACCCTATTCTGAAACATAATGATGAGGCCCAGTGGTTCTCAACCTTTACCCTATTCTGAAACATAATGATGAGGCCCAGTGGTTCCCAACCTTTACCCTATTCTAAAACATAATGATGAGGCCCAGTGGTTCCCAACCTTTACCCTATTCTGAAACATAATGATGAGGCCCAGTGGTTCCCAACCTTTACCCTATTCTGAAACATAATGATGAGGCCCAGTGGTACCCAAACTTTACCCTATTCTGAAACATAATGATGAGGCCCAGTGGTTCCCAACCTTTACCCTATTCTGAAACATGATGATGAGGCCCAGTGGTTCCCAACCTTTATCCTATTCTGAAACATAATGATGAGGCCCAGTAGTTCCCAACCTTTACCCTATTCTGAAACATGATGATGAGGCCCAGTGGTTCCCAACCTTTACCCTATTCTGAAACATGATGATGAGGCCCAGTGGTTCCCAACCTTTACCCTATTCTGAAACATGATGATGAGGCCCAGTGGTTCCCAACCTTTACCCTATTCTGAAACATAATGATGAGGCCCAGTGGTTCCCAACCTTTACCCTATTCTGAAACATAATGATGAGGCCCAGTGGTTCTCAACCTTTACCCTATTCTGAAACATAATGATGAGGCCCAGTGGTTCCCAACCTTTACCCTATTCTAAAACATAATGATGAGGCCCAGTGGTTCCCAACCTTTACCCTATTCTGAAACATAATGATGAGGCCCAGTGGTTCCCAACCTTTACCCTATTCTGAAACATAATGATGAGGCCCAGTGGTACCCAAACTTTACCCTATTCTGAAACATAATGATGAGGCCCAGTTGTTCCCAACCTTTACCCTATTCTGAAACATGATGATGAGGCCCAGTGGTTCCCAACCTTTACCCTATTCTGAAACATAATGATGAGGCCCAGTGGTTCCCAACCTTTATCCTATTCTGAAACATAATGATGAGGCCCAGTAGTTCCCAACCTTTACCCTATTCTGAAACATGATGATGAGGCCCAGTGGTTCCCAACCTTTACCCTATTCTGAAACATGATGATGAGGCCCAGTGGTTCCCAACCTTTACCCTATTCTGAAACATGATGATGAGGCCCAGTGGTTCCCAACCTTTACCCTATTCTGAAACATAATGATGAGGCCCAGTGGTTCCCAACCTTTACCCTATTCTGAAACATAATGATGAGGCCCAGTGGTTCCCAACCTTTACCCTATTCTGAAACATAAGGATGAGGCCCAGTGGTTCCCAACCTTTACCCTATTCTGAAACATAATGATGAGGCCCAGTGGTTCCCAACATTTACCCTATTCTGAAACATAATGATGAGGCCCATTGGTTCCCAACCTTTTCTGGTTACTGTACCACCAACTGAACGTTGCTCTGCTAGGAGTACCCCTGAAGTACCCCCTAATGGGCATTTTACCAGTAGTCCTATGGTCTCATGAGTCTTCTCAAGTACCTCCTGTGGATAAGCCAAGTACCCCCAGGGGTTCCAGTACCCCTGGTTGGGAACCGCTGCTGTACCATTTGTCTCTCCCTGATATTTCTGAAAAGCAGAAACAATAACCCTGCAGTGACGCGAATGAACATTCAAGCCCATTATGAAGGTTACAACATTCTCTGTCTGTTGTAACGGATATTGCAGTTCACAAGCAGGACGCAGTCCCACTCCCTACACACTGCCTTCATGCAAAAAACATCTGCTCCTTATGTGACGGTGTAGGCTAATATTTGTAGTTGCTGCCACTAGCCAGAGTTGCTGAAAAAGAACAGCACTACGTTGACTGGCTGTCTGCCTGCTGCTAAGACAATGTTTGGAATGATGAAACAATATAATTTAATGTCTTGTTGTGTTTGATATGTTGTACAGGCACCTGCATGTAAACCCCTACTTGAGTTTTGCATTGGGCCAAAAAACTATCTGCGAGTTTGTCCAAACATGAAGCAAATGAAACTGTGGTTATGCGTAATAGTCTACTGAGGCAGGCAATGCAGCAGCTGGGATATGTCGACTTTGTCCTTTGGGTACAACATGAAGTGTGTAGGTTACACCATCGGTTACAAACTAGGTTACACCACTACACCATAGGTTACACCACTACACCACTACACCATAGGTTACACCACTACACCATATGATATACCACTACACCACTACACCACTACACCACTACACCACTACACCACTACACCACTACCCCACTACACAACTACACCACTACACCATAGGATACACCACTACACCATAAGTTACACCACTACACCACTACACAACTACGCCATAGGTTACACCACTACACCCTTACACCACTACACAACTACACCACTACACCATAGGTTACACCACTACACCATAGGTTACACCACTACACCACTACACCATAGGTTACACCACTACACCATAGGATACACCACTACACCATAGGTTACACCACTACACCACTACACCATAGGTTACAACACTACACCATAGGTTACACCACTACACCAATACACCATATGTTACACCACTACACCACTACACTATAGGTTAAACCACTACACCATAGGATACACTACTACACCACTACACCATCGGTTACACCACTACACCATAGGTTACACCACTACACCACTACACCACTACACCACTACACCACTAACCATTACACCACTACACCACTACACCACTACACCACTACACCACTACACCACTACACCAATACACAACTACACCATAGGTTACACCACTACACCCTTACACCACTACACCCTTACACCACTACACCACTACACAACTACACCACTACACCATAGGATACACCACTACACCATAGGTTACACCACACCACCACTACACAACTACGCCATAGGTTACACCACTACACCCTTACACCACTACACAACTACACCACTACACCATAGGTTACACCACTACACCATAGGTTACACCACTACACCATAGGTTACACCACTACACCACTACACCATAGGTTACACCACTACACCACTACACTATAGGTTAAACCACTACACCATAGGATACACTACTACACAACTACACCATCGGTTACACCACTACACCATAGGTTACACCACTACACCACTACACCACTACACCGCTACACCATCGGTTACACCACTACACCATAGGTTACACCACTACACCACTACACCACTACACCATAGGTTACACCACTACACCACTACACCATAGGATACACTACTACACCACTACACCACTACACCACTTCTCCATAGGATACACTACTACACCACTACACCACTACACCATAGGTTACAAAACTACACCATAGGATACACCACTACACCACTACACCACTACACCACTACACCACTACACCATAGGTTACACCACTACACCATAGGTTACACCACTACACCATATGATACACCACTACACCACTACACCACTACACAACTACACCATAGGTTACACCACTACACCCTTACACCACTACACCACTACACCACTACACAACTACACCACTACACCATAGGATACACCACTACACCATAGGTTACACCACTAAACCACTACACAACTACACCATAGGTTACACCACTACACCCTTACACCACTAAACAACTACGCCACTACACCATAGGTTACACCACTACACCATAGGTTACACCACTACACCATAGGTTACACCACTACACCACTACACCACTACACCACTACACCATCGGTTACACCACTACACCATAGGTTACACCACTACACCACTACACCACTACACCACTACACCACTACACCATAGGTTAACCCACTACACCACTACACCACTACACCATAGGATACACTACTACACCACTACACCACTACACCACTACACCATAGGTTACAAAACTACACCATAGGATACACCACTACACCACTACACCACTACACCACTACACCATAGGTTACACCACTACACCATAGGTTACACCACTACACCATCGGTTACACCACTACACCACTACACCACTACACCATAGGTTACACCACTACACCATCGGTTACACCACTACTCCACTACACCATAGGTTACACCACTACACCACTACACCATAGGTTACACCACTACACCATCGGTTACACCACTACACCACTACACCACTACACCACTACACCATAGGATACACCACTACACCACTACAGCATAGGATACACCACTACACCACTACAGCATAGGATACACCACTACACCATAGGATACACCACTACACCATATGATACACCACTACACCATAGGATACACCACTACACCACTACAGCATAGGATACACCACTACACCACTACACCACTACACCACTACACCATAGGTTACACCACTACACCATAGGTTACACCACTACACCATAGGATACACCACTACACCACTACACCACTACACCACTACACCATAGGATACACCACTACACCATAGGATACACCACTACACCATAGGATACACCACTACACCACTACAGCATAGGATACACCACTACACCACTACACCACTACACCACTACACCATAGGTTACACCACTACACCATAGGTTACACCACTACACCACTACACCACTACACCATAGGTTACACCACTACACCATAGGATACACCACTACACCATAGGATACACCACTACACCACTACACCACTACACCATAGGATACACCACTACACCACTACACCATAGGATACACCACTACACCACTACACCACTACACCACTACACCACTACACCAATACACCATAAGCTACACCACTACACCATAGGTTACACCACTACACCACTACACCAATACACCATATGCTTCACAACTACACAATAGGATACACCACTACACCATAGGATACACCACTACACCATAGGTTACACCACTACACCACTACACCATATGTTACACCACTACACCATAGGTTACACCACTACACCACTACACCACTACACCACTACACCACTACACCATAGGTTACACCACTACACCACTACACCACTACACCACTACACCATAGGTTACACCACTACACCACTACACCACTACACCATTACACCAGAGGATACACCACTACACCACTACACCATAGGATACACCACTACACCACTACACCATAGGATACACCACTACACCATAGGTTACACCACTACACCATAGGTTACACCACTACACCACTACACCATAGGATACACCACTACACCACTACACCATAGGATACACCACTACACCATAGGTTACACCACTACACCATAGGTTACACCACTACACCAATACACCATATGCTACACCACTACACCATAGGTTACACCACTACACCATAGGTTACACCACTACACCACTACACCATAGGATACACCACTACACCACTACACCACTACACCACTACACCATAGGATACACCACTACACCACTACACCATATGATACACCACTACACCATAGGTTACACCACTACACCACTACACCATAGGATACACCACTACACCACTACACCACTACACCACTACACCACTACACCATAGGTTACACCACTACACCACTACACCATAGGATACACCACTACACCACGACACCACTACACCATAGGATACACAACTACACCACTACACCATAGGCTACACCACTACACCACTACACCACTACACCACTACACCACTACACCATAGGCTACACCACTACACCATCGGTTACACCACTACACCACTACACCAATACACCATATGCTTCACAACTACACAATAGGATACACCACTACACCATAGGATACACCACTACACCATAGGTTACACCACTACACCACTACACCATAGGTTACACCACTACACCATAGGTTACACCACTACACCACTACACCACTACACCACTACACCACTACACCAAAGGTTACACCACTACACCACTACACCATAGGTTACACCACTACACCACTACACCACTACACCATAGGTTACACCACTACAGCACTACACCATAGGCTACACCACTACACCACTACACCATTACACCAGAGGATACACCACTACACCACTACACCACTACACCATAGGATACACCACTACACCACTACACAATAGGATACACCACTACACCATAGGTTACACCACTACACCATAGGTTACACCACTACACCACTACACCATAGGATACACCACTACACCACTACACCATAGGATACACCACTACACCATAGGTTACACCACTACACCATAGGTTACACCACTACACCAATACACCATATACTACACCACTACACCATAGGTTACACCACTACACCATAGGTTACACCACTACACCACTACACCACTACACCACTACACCACTACACCACTACACCATAGGTTACACCACTACACCACTACACCATAGGTTACACCAGTACACCACTACACCACTACACCATAGGTTACACCACTACACCAATACACCATAGGCTACACCACTACACGACTACACCATTACACCAGAGGATACACCACTACAACACTACACCACTACACCATAGGATACACCACTACACCACTACACCATCGGTTACACCACTACACCACTACACCATAGGTTACACCACTACACCACTACACCATAGGTTACACCACAACACCATCGGTTACACCACTACACCACTACACCACTACACCACTACACCATAGGATACACCACTACACCACTACAGCATAGGATACACCACTACACCACTACAGCATAGGATACACCACTACACCATAGGATACACCACTACACCATAGGATACACCACTACACCACTACAGCATAGGATACACCACTACACCACTACACCACTACACCACTACACCATAGGTTACACCACTACACCATTGGTTACACCACTACACCATAGGATACACCACTACACCACTACACCACTACACCATAGGATACACCACTACACCATAGGATACACCACTACACCATAGGATACACCACTACACCACTACAGCATAGGATACACCACTACACCACTACACCACTACACCACTACACCATAGGTTACACCACTACACCATAGGTTACACCACTACACCACTACACCACTACACCACTACACCATAGGTTACACCACTACACCATAGGATACACCACTACACCATAGGATACACCACTACACCACTACACCACTACACCATAGGATACACCACTACACCACTACACCATAGGATACACCACTACACCACTACACCACTACACCTCTACACCACTACACCAATACACCATAAGCTACACCACTACACCATAGGTTACACCACTACACCACTACACCAATACACCATATGCTTCACAACTACACAATAGGATACACCACTACACCATAGGATACACCACTACACCATAGGTTACACCACTACACCACTACACCATAGGTTACACCACTACACCATAGGTTACACCACTACACCACTACACCACTACACCACTACACCACTACACCACTACACCATAGGTTACACCACTACACCACTACACCATAGGTTACACCACTACACCACTACACCACTACACCATAGGTTACACCACTACACCACTACACCATAGGCTACACCACTACACCACTACACCATTACACCAGAGGATACACCACTACACCACTACACCACTACACCATAGGATACACCACTACACCACTACACCATAGGATACACCACTACACCATAGGTTACACCACTACACCACTACACCATAGGATACACCACTACACCACTACACCATAGGATACACCACTACACCATAGGTTACACCACTACACCATAGGTTACACCACTACACCAATACACCATATGCTACACCACTACACCATAGGTTACACCACTACACCATAGGTTACACCACTACACCACTACACCATAGGATACACCACTACACCACTACACCACTACACCACTACACCATAGGATACAACACTACACCACTACACCATATGATACACCACTACACCATAGGTTACACCACTACACCACTACACCATAGGATACACCACTACACCACTACACCACTACACCACTACACCACTACACCATAGGTTACACCACTACACCACTACACCATAGGATACACCACTACACCACTACACCACTACACCATAGGATACACAACTACACCACTACACCATAGGATACACCACTACACCACTACACCACTACACCACTACACCACTACACCATAGGCTACACCACTACACCATCGGTTACACCACTACACCACTACACCAATACACCATATGCTTCACAACTACACAATAGGATACACCACTACACCATAGGATACACCACTACACCATAGGTTACACCACTACACCACTACACCATAGGTTACACCACTACACCATAGGTTACACCACTACACCACTACACCACTACACCACTACACCACTACACCATAGGTTACACCACTACACCACTACACCATAGGTTACACCACTACACCACTACACCACTACACCATAGGTTACACCACTACACCACTACACCATAGGCTACACCACTACACCACTACACCATTACACCAGAGGATACACCACTACACCACTACACCACTACACCACTACACCATAGGATACACCACTACACCACTACATCATAGGATACACCACTACACCATAGGTTACACCACTACACCATAGGTTACACCACTACACCACTACACCATAGGATACACCACTACACCACTACACCATAGGATACACCACTACACCATAGGTTACACCACTACACCATAGGTTACACCACTACACCAATACACCATATGCTACACCACTACACCATAGGTTACACCACTACACCATAGGTTACACCACTACACCACTACACCATAGGATACACCACTACACCACTACACCACTACACCATAGGATACACCACTACACCACTACACCATATGATACACCACTACACCATAGGTTACACCACTACACCACTACACCATAGGATACACCACTACACCACTACACCACTACACCACTACACCACTACACCATAGGTTACACCACTACACCACTACACCATAGGATACACCACTACACCACGACACCACTACACCATAGGATACACAACTACACCACTACACCATAGGATACACCACTACACCACTACACCACTACACCACTACACCACTACACCATAGGCTACACCACTACACCATCGGTTACACCACTACACCACTACACCACTACACCATAGGTTACACCACTACACCACTACACCATAGGCTACACCACTACACCACTACACCATAGGTTACACCACTACACCATCGGTTACACCACTACACCATCGGTTACACAACTACACCACTACACCACTACACCATAGGTTACACCACTACACCATTGGTTACACCACTACACCATCGGTTACACCACTACACCACTACACCACTACACTATCGGTTACACCACTACACCTTAGGTTACACCACTACATACATACATATGAGATGAGTAGTGCAAGATATGTAAACATTATTAAAGTGACTAGTGTTCCATTTCTTAAAGTGGCCAGTGATTTCAATAGGCAGCAGCAGCCTCTAATGTGCTAGTGATGGCTATTTAACAGTCTGATGGCCTTCCTGTGACATCGGGTGCTGTATGTGTCTTGGAGGGCGGGTAGTTGGCCCCCAGTAACGCGTTCGGCAGACCGCACCACCCTCTGGATAGCCCTGCGGTTGTGGGCGGTGCAGTTACCGTACCAGGCGGTGATACAGCCCGACAGAATGCTCTCAATTGTGCATCTGTAAATGTTTGTGAGGGTTTTAGGTGCTAAGCCGAATTTCTTCACCCTCCTGAGGTTGAAGAGGCTCTGTTGCGCCTTCTTCACCACACTGTCTGCGTGTGTGGACCATTTCAGTTTGTCGGTGATGTGTATGCCAAGGAACCCGATGCTTTCCACCTTCTCCACTGCGGTCCCGTCGATGTGGATAGGGGGGTGCACCCTCTGCTGTTTCCTGAAGTCCATGATCATCTCCTTTGTTTTGTTGATGTTGAGTGAGAGGTTATTTTCCTGGCACCACACTCCCAGAGCCCTCACCTCCTCCCTGTAGGCGAGCTCGTCATTGTTGGTAATCAAGCCTACTACTGTTGTGTTGTCTGCAAACTTGATGATTGAGTTGGAGGCGTGCTTGGCCACACAGTCATGGGTGAACAGGGAGTACAGCAGGGGGCTGAGCACGCACCCTTGTGGGGCCCTTGTGTTGAGGATCAGCGAAGTGGAGATGTTGTTTCCTACCTTCACCACCTGGGGGCAGCCCGTCAGGAAGTCCAGGACCCAGTTGCACAAGGAGGTGTTCAGACCCAGGGCCTCAAGCTTAATGATGAGCTTGGAGGGTACTATGGTGTTGAATGCTGAGCTATAGTCAATGAACAGCATTCTTACATAGGTATTCCTCTTGTCCAGATGGGATAGGGCAGTGTGCAGTGTGATGGCGATTGCATCGTCTGTGGATCTATTGTGGCGGTAAGCAAATTGAAGTGGGTCTAGGGTGACAGGTAAGGTAGAGGTGATATGAGCCTTGACTAGTCTCTCAAAGTACTTCATGACGACAGAGGTGAGTGCCCTTAACCAACAGTGCGTTTATTTTTAACAAAAAAAGTAAAAATAAAACAACAACAAAAAAAGTGTTGAGAAAAAAAAGAGCAGAAGTAAAATAAAGTGACAGTAGGGAGGCTATATACAGGGGGGTACCGTTGCAGAGTCAATGTGCGGGGGCACCGGCTAGTTGAGGTAGTTGAGGTAATATGTACATGTGGGTAGAGTTAAAGTGACTATGCATAAATAATTAACAGAGTAGCAGCAGCGTAAAAAGGATGGGGTGGGGGGGCAGTGCAAATAGTCCGGGTAGCCATGATTAGCTGTTCAGGAGTCTTATGGCTTGGGGGTAGAAGCTGTTGAGAAGTCTTTTGGACCTAGACTTCACAAGGTCCTTTGCTGTTGTTCTGGGATTGATTTGCACTTTTCGCACCAAAGTACGTTCATCTCTAGGAGACAGAACGCGTCTCCTTCCTGAGCGGTATGACGGCTGCGTGGTCCCATGGTGTTTATACTTGCGTACTATTGTTTGTACAGATTTACGTGGTACCTTCAGGCGTTTGGAAATTGCTCCCAAGAATGAACCAGACCGCAAATAGGCACTGAGTTTGAAGGTAGGCCTTGAAATACATCCACAGGAACACCTCCAATTGACTCAAAGGATGTCAATGAGCCTATCAGAAGCTTCTAAAGCCATTACATCATTTTCTGGAATTTTCCAAGCTGTTTAAAGACACAGTCAACATAGTGTATGTAAACTTCTGACTCACTAGAATTGTGATACAGTGAATTATAAGTGAAATAATCTGTCTGTAAACAATTGTTGGAAAAATTACTTGTGTCATGCACAAAGTAGATGTCCTAACCGACTTGCCAAAACTACAGTTTGTTAACCAGGAATATGTGGAGTGGTTGAAAAACGAGTTTTAATGACTCCAACCTAAGTGTATGTAAACTTCCGACTTCAACTGTATATATCCAGATGGCTTCTCTTTGAGTAATTAGTTGTCATAGTTACTTCTACGTGGTGGATTAACTTTTTAAATCCAGACAAAACGCAATTCATTAATAGAATGATTTGTTCTCACACACACCAGACAAATGCGTTCATCTGGGAAGCACTGAGCAATTTTTCACCATAGCTTACACCATACGAAGGAGAGCTCGGTTTGTTATTTTGGAAAGGTTTGTTATTTTGAAAGTGTATTGGAAAGTTTCTTAGTAGCCAGGTAACTTTTTGGATTGGATCCTGAAACGCAGTTGGCATCAGTTGCTGGGACTGCTAGTCTCTGTCCAGTGATCCTGCCGACCAAGGACGGGTCTGAGGAGCTATTTGGCTTAGCAGCTAGCCTAGCTGCTAGCTAGCACACTAGCAGGGTTTTCTTGATGGCTTGAACGCAGCCCGCGACGTGGTTAGCCATTGTAGCTGGGACCGCGGATTGTCCCGGGTTTGTGGCTGTCTAGATCCCTGCTGTTTGTTGTGTTCAATCTTCCCTGTGACCTGTCCTGTCTGGAACTGAGAGAAGTAACAGCATAACCAACGTTGCTAGCTACCATGACAAAGACCAAAGCCGGTGGAAGTACCGTCGAAGACAGTGGTGTCTCTCTATCACACGTGAAGGATCTTTTAAACAAACTAAAATAGGGATCAAATCAAGGCGGAACAACGTGGTTGTGAACGGAATTGCAGAATCTCCACATGAGACCTGGACGGAGTCTGAGGACAAAGTGAGGGAAATGATCTCTGAAAAATTGAAGATTGACCACAGGAAGATTGAGGTTAGAGCGCGCCCACAAGACTGGAAAACCCACCACCGGCCCAGGTAACAGGCCCAGGCCGATAGTGGTCAGGTTCCTGATGAGGACTATCCTGAAGCTGTGCGCCAGAAGAGGGAAGAACATATCCCTATGGGTTCGTAGCATCAACCCCGCAGCAAACACACACCAATTGATTAATGGACTGCTGAATGTATATATTTTTTATCTTGCTTTGTTTGCTCTTTTCCATATTGTGTCTATCTCTGATAAGCTACCCAGGAAAGGGCTGAAAATAGCCCATATTAATATATGTAGTCTTTGAAATAAGGTTCATGAAATCAATAACTTGCTAACATCAGATAACATTCATATATTAGCCCTTTCTGAGACTCACTTAGACAATTCATTTGAAGATACAGCAGTAGCAATACAATGATATAACATGTATAGAAGAGACAGAAATGCTTATGGTGGAGGTGTTGCTATATATATTCAGAGCCATATCCCTGTAATGCTTAGAGAAGATCTTATGTCAAGTGTTATTGAAGTGTTATGGTTGCAGGTTCACTTGACACATCTAAAGCCTTTTCTTTTGGGGTGTTGCTATAGGCCACCAAGTGTTAACATTCAGTATCTAAATAATATGTGTGAAATGCTTGATAGTGTATGTGATGTAAACAGAGAGGTCTGCTTTCTTTGGGACCTGAATATTGACTGGTTTTCATCAAGCTGTCCACTCAAGAGGAAGCTTCTCACTGTAACCAGTGCCTGTAATCTGGTTCAGGTTGTTAATCAACCTACCAGGGTGTTTACAAACACTACAGGAACAAGATCATCCACATGTATCAATCACATTTGTACTAATACTGTAGAACTTTGTTCTGAAGCTGTATCTGTACCCATTGGATGCAGTGATCACAACATAGTGGCTGTATCCAGGAAAGACAAAGTTCCAAAAGCTGGGTCTAAAATAGTGTATAGAGATCATAGAAAATATTTTTCTGTGACTCTCATGTGAATGATGTTAAAAATATTTGTTGGTCTGATTTGATTAATAAGGAGCATCCAGATGCTGCACTTGATGAATTTATGAAATTGCTTCTTCCAATTATTGATAAACATGCACCTGTTATGAAACTAACTGTTAGAACTGTTAAGGCTCTGTGGACTGAATGAGGAATTAAAAAACTATATGGTTGAAAGAGACGGGGAAAAAGGAGTGGCTAATAAATCTGGCTGCACATCTGACTGGCTGATTTACTGCAAATGGAGAAATGATGTGACTAAACTCAACAAAAAGAAAAAGAAACTGTATTACGAAACCAAGATCAATGATGGAAAGAAGATTGAAAAAAAACATTCAATGAAATTATGGGTAGAAAGACAAATTCAACTCCATCTTTCATCGATTCAGATCGCTTATTCATCACAAAACCATTTGATGTTGCCAATTATGTAAATGATTACATCAGGAAATGTCAACAATGAACAGTGAGCCATCGTATTCATGTGTAAAAAAAATAATAATAATGAAAGAAAAGCATTGCAAGTTTGAATTTTGTAAAGCTAGTGTGGGAGAGGTGGAAAAATTATTGTTATCGATCAATAATGACAAATCTCCTGGCATTGACAACTTAGATGTAAAGCTACTGAGGATGGTAGCTGACTCTATAGCCACTCCTATCTGTCATATCTTTAATCTGAGCCTAGAGGAAAGTCTTTGTCCTCAGGCCTGGAGGGAAGCCAAAGTCATTCCGCTACCCAAGAGTGGTAAAGCAGCCTTTACTGGTTTTAACAGCAGACCTATCAGCTTGCTGCCAGGTCTTAGCAAACTGTTGGAAAAAATTGTGTTTTACCAAATAGAATGCTATTTCTCTGTAAACAAATTAACAACAGACTTTCAGCATGCATATAGGGAAGGGCACTCAACATGTACTGCACTGACACAAATGACTGATGATTGGTTGAAATAAATGGATAATAAGAAGATAGTGGGAGCTGTACTGTTAGATTTCAGTGCAGCCTTTGATATTATTGACCATAACCTGTTGTTGAGAAAACGTATGTTATGACTTTTCAACCTCTGCCATATCGTGGATTCAGAGCTTTCTATCTAATAGAACTCAAACGGTTTTCTTTAATGGAAGCTTCTCTAATGTCAAACATGTAAAGTGTGGTGTACTGCAGGGCAGCTTTCTAGGCCCTCTACTCTTTTCTATTTTTACCAATGACCTGCCACTTGCATTAAACAAAGCATGTGTATCCATGTATGCTGATGATTCAACCATATACACATCAGCAACCACAGCTAATGAAGTAACTGAAACCCTTAACAAAGAGTTGCAGTCTATTTTGGAATGGGTGGCCAGTAATAAACTGGTCCTGAACATCTCTAAAACGAAGAGCATTGTATTTGGTACAAATCATTCCCTAATTTCTAGACCTCAGCTGAATCTGGTAATGAATGGTGTGGCTGTTGAACAAGTTGAGGAGACTAAATTACTAGAAAGACCTAGTTAAGATGCAGCTGGCCCAGAACAGAGCAGGACCTAGTTAAGATGCAGCTGGCCCAGAACAGAGCAGGACCTAGTTAAGATGCAGCTGGCCCAGAACAGAGCAGGACCTAGTTAAGATGCAGCTGGCCCAGAACAGAGCAGGACCTAGTTAAGATGCAGCTGGCCCAGAACAGAGCAGGACCTAGTTAAGCTGCAGCTGGCCCAGAACAGAGCAGGACCTAGTTAAGCTGCAGCTGGCCCAGAACAGAGCAGCACGTCTTGCTCTTCATTGTAATCAGAGGGCTGATATAAATACTATGCATGCCCGTCTCTCTTGGCTAAGAGTTGAGGAGAGACTGACTGCATCACTTCCTCCTTTTATAAGAAACATTAATGTGTTGAAAATCCCAAATCCTTTCTTTCTTCTTCTTCTTTCCCAAATTGTTTGCATAGTCAACTTACACACAGCTCTGACACACACACTTACCCCACCAGACATGCCACCAGGGGTCTTTTCACAGTCCTCAAATCCAGAACAAATTCAAGAAAGCGTACAGTATTATATAGAGCCATTATTGCATGGAACTCTGTTCCGTCTCATATTTCTCAAATAAACAGCAAACCTGGTTTCAAAAAACAGATAAAGCAACACCTCACGGCACAATGCCTCTCCCCTATTTAACCTAGATAGTTTGTGTGTATGTATTGGTATGTAGGCTACGTGTGCCTTTAAAAAAAAACATGTATGTAGTTCTGTCCTTGAGCTGTTCTTGTCTATTAATGTTCTGTATTATGTCATGTTTCATGTTTTTTGTGGACCCCAGGAAGAGTAGCTGCTGCTTTTGCAACAGCTAATGGGGATCCTAATAAAATACCAATACCAAAAATCAAATATCAAATACCAAATGTGAGCAGAGTGGGAAGCAGAGTGGGAAGCAGAGTGGGAAGCAGAGTGGGGAGCAGAGTGGGAAGCAGAGTGGGAAGCAGAGTGGGGAGCAGAGTGGGGAGCTGAGTGGGGAGCAGAGTGGGAAGCAGAGTGGGGAGCAGAGTGGGAAGCAGAGTGGGAAGCAGAGTGGGAAGCAGAGTGGGAAGCAGAGTGGGGAGCAGAGTGGGAAGCAGAGTGGGAAGCAGAGTGGGAAGCAGAGTGGGGAGCAGAGTGGGAAGCAGAGTGGGGAGCAGAGTGGGGAGCAGAGTGGGGAGCAGAGTGGGGAGCAGAGTGGGAAGCAGAGTGGGAAGCAGAGTGGGAAGCAGAGTGGGGAGCAGAGTGGGGAGCAGAGTGGGGAGCAGAGTGGGGAGCTGAGTGGGGAGCAGAGTGGGGAGCAGAGTGGGAAGCAGAGTGGGAAGCAGAGTGGGGAGCAGAGTGGGAAGCAGAGTGGGAAGCAGAGTGGGAAGCAGAGTGGGGAGCAGAGTGGGAAGCAGAGTGGGGAGCAGAGTGGGGAGCAGAGTGGGGAGCTGAGTGGGGAGCAGAGTGGGGAGCAGAGTGGGGAGCAGCAGGAAAAATGAATCTTGCACAGAACTCTTTATCTTTAACCACGGCAAATCAGGTGTCCAGAAAATTCTCCACATAAATAAATCAAACCTTGTTTTACAGTTAGCACCAGCAGTGATCATACCGCACAATCTGTGGTCATTTGTGCAGATGAGACCGGTTGGTTCCCATCATCAAAGTCTGAGAACAGAACAGTGAGCGTTTGTTCCCCTGGCTGTTCTCCTTGTATTCACATCATGTCTCCATTTACTATAATCTCCCTCCTCCCTCTCTCCTCCTCCTCTCCTCTCCTCCCTCTCTCCTCCTCCTCTCCTCTCCTCCTTCTCTCCTCCTCCCTCTCCTTCCTATAGTCAGCTAGTGCTGTGTAGAGTTAATACTGCTGCAGGGATGAAACTGCTTCCATGTGGCATTCTGGTTCCTATTTTCTCCCCGTCTCTTCTCTCCCCCTCTTCTCTCACCTTCTTTCTCTCTCTCTCCACAGCTGCCTTGAACCTTACTACCCAGAGCTCTGGAGGACAGGAGGGAGGGAGGGAGGGAGGAATGCAGGCTCAGAACCTTTGGCAGATCAATAACAGACACACAGCGGGGAAGGCCAGGCTCTCTCAGTGGGGAGATTCTCTCTCTCTCTCTCTCTCTCTCTCTCTCTCTCTCTCTCTCTCTCTCTCTCTCTCTCTCTCTCTCTCTCTCTCTCTCTCTCTCTCTCAGTTTTGTATTTATTTATACAGGAAGTCGCATGGTGGTCAGAAGACCTCTTTACATCTTGACCTCTTGACCTCTTACTCTATTCACCCTCTATCAGTCTCCCCCCCCCCCCTCTCTCCTCTCTAGATCTCTTTAACACATTGCAGGGCCCAGGCCCTGGTCTTCCAGTGTCAGCTCCGAGAGCTCTGAGGCTCTGAGGGCGTCTTAAGATAATAAGGTTCATCTCTGGATGAGGCTTTGTTGTACCCACAGCGCATCTGGTCAGCAGCTCCCATCCATCTAACTCTAATCCAACATGTGCTGCTGTCATAAGACAAAACAGCATCTGCATTTCTAATGAGAAGAGCTAGCCTGGGTAGTAAGCATCAGTCTGTTTGTTCCAACATTCCACTCATTGCCACTTCTTGTCATGCAAAATTGTTTGGCATACAACACGGAGTACAAGGAGTGGAATGTTAGCACAAAACAGGTCTGGATTTCAGGCTAGAGAACATCTGAGGAGTCACCAGAGCACATATACACCCAGTTCTCTTTTCTTCACCACAAATGAATTAGCATACTATATGTTATACTCTGTGACTGCATACTATGACTAAAGTGACTAAAATGAAATTAATACACATGATCCAATTAATTGAACCTTTCTGTGGGTCAGAACTTCTTGGTGACCCACGAACTTACTTACTTACTTCCTTGCTGGGGAGGACGGGCTCGTGGTAATGACTGGAGCGGAATCAGTGGACTGGTATCAAATACATCAAACACATGGTTTCCAGGTGTTTGATGCCATTCCATTTGCTCCGTTCCGGACATTATTATGAGCCGTCCTCCCCTCAGCAGCCTCCACTGGTATTCACCATTTGGATTTTCAGATATACAATGAACATGTTGCCAAGGAAAGAATAATTGATCCTGGACCATCTATCTACCAGGACTGTAAAAGATTATTGCTGATCTTTGATCATCATTCCTGGTCCACAGACACCACAGAGATGCCACACTTTTTCTACATTTACTCAAATCGAACTAGAAAAAGCATGTTTTCTGAAGATAATGTGGCTTCAGCTGTTATAAAGTATTTAATGATGCAGTGTGATGCTGATCTGTGCATCATCAGCCCTGGCGCTGACTAAGAGGTCCTGGTTACCCTGGACAACAACAGAAGGACTCTGAAACGTGACTCTGACCTTAACCAGAGGGAGTGATTAACATGCCTGTCATTTCCATGGTGATGCAATCTGTTTTATACAGGGACAAAAAAAAAAAAAAAACTGACGCATCACAAGATTAATCAGAAATACACACTAAAATAGAAACATGTGGTTAAGAATATCTGCCTTGATGAGACTTTTAATAATAACTAATAATAGTCAATAATAATGGCTAAGGCCATTTACACTTCGTATCCATATTGGATTCAGCTATGGCTGAGTTGTTATTGGGTCTGTCATAGAATGAAATAGTATTGTTAACAGGTCTGTCTGTATGGGTTAAAGGGCTGGGGCTGGGGCTGGGGTATATAGGGGCTGGGGTATAGGGCTGGGGCTGGGTTATAGGGCTGGGGCTGAGGCTGGAATATAGGGCTGGGGCTGGGGTATAGGGCTGGGGCTGGGTTATAGGGCTGGGGCTGGGGTATAGGGCTGGGGCTGAGGCTGGAATATGGGGCTTGGGCTGAGGCTGGAATATAGGGCTGGGGCTGGGTTATAGGGCTGGGGTATATGGGGGCTGGGGTATATGGGGGCTGGGGTATAGGGCTTGGGCTGAGGATGGGGTATATGGTGGGGCTAGGATTTAGGGCTGAGGCTGGGATCTAGGGCTGAGCCTGTGTTATAGGGCTGGGGCTGCGGCTGGGGTATAGGGCTGGGGCTGGGATCTAGGGCTGAGGCTGGGATCTAGGGCTGAGCCTGTGTTATAGGGCTGGGGCTGCGGCTGGGCTATAGGGCTGGGGTGTTGTGCTGGGGTATAGTGCTGGGGAATAGAGCTGGGGCTGGGGTATAGGGCTGGGGTATAGGGCTTGGGTATAGGGCTTGGGTATAGGGCTGGGTTATAGGGCTTGGGCTGGGGTATAGGGCTGGGTTATAGGGCTGGGGCTGGGGTATAGGGCTGGGTTATAGGGCTGGGGTATAGGGCTGGGGTATAGGGCTGGGGTATAGGGCTTGGGTATAGGGCTGAGGCTGGGATATAGGGCTGGGGTATAGGGGCTGAGGCTGGGATATAGGGCTGGGGTATAGGGCTGGGGTATAGGGCTGGGTATAGGGCTGGGTTATAGGGCTGGGGTACAGGGCTGGGTTATAGGGCTTGGGCTGGGGTATAGGGCTGGGTTATAGGGCTGGGGTATAGGGCTGGGGTATAGGGCTGAGGCTGGGTTATAGGGCTGGGATATAGGGCTGGGTTATAGGGCTGGGGCTGGGGTATAGGGCTGGGGTATAGGGATGGAGATGGGGTTTAGGGCTGGGGTATAGGGCTAGGGTATAGGGCTGGGGTATAGGGCTGGGGTATAGGGCTGGGGTATAGGGCTGAGGCTGGGATATAGGGCTGGGGTATAGGGATGGAGATGGGGTTTAGGGCTGGGGTATAGGGCTGGGGTATAGGGCTGGGGTATAGGGCTGGGGTATAGGGCTGGGGTATAGGGCTGGGGTATAGGGCTGGGGTATAGGGCTGGGGTATAGGGCTGGGGTATAGGGCTGGGGTATAGGGCTGGGGCTGGGTTATAGGGCTGGGGCTGGAGCTGGAATATAGGGCTGGGCTGGGTTATAGGGCTGGGGTATATGGGGGCTGGGGTATATGGGGGCTGGGGTATAGGGCTTGGGCTGAGGATGGGGTATATGGTGGGGCTAGGATTTAGGGCTGAGGCTGGGATCTAGGGCTGAGCCTGTGTTATAGGGCTGGGGCTGCGGCTGGGGTATAGGGCTGGGGCTGGGATCTAGGGCTGAGGCTGGGATCTAGGGCTGAGCCTGTGTTATAGGGCTGGGGCTGCGGCTGGGCTATAGGGCTGGGGTGTTGTGCTGGGGTATAGTGCTGGGGAATAGAGCTGGGGCTGGGGTATAGGGCTGGGGTATAGGGCTTGGGTATAGGGCTTGGGTATAGGGCTGGGTTATAGGGCTTGGGCTGGGGTATAGGGCTGGGTTATAGGGCTGGGGCTGGGGTATAGGGCTGGGTTATAGGGCTGGGGTATAGGGCTGGGGTATAGGGCTGGGGTATAGGGCTTGGGTATAGGGCTGAGGCTGGGATATAGGGCTGGGGTATAGGGCTGAGGCTGGGATATAGGGCTGGGGTATAGGGCTGGGGTATAGGGCTGGGTATAGGGCTGGGTTATAGGGCTGGGGTACAGGGCTGGGTTATAGGGCTTGGGCTGGGGTATATGGCTGGGTTATAGGGCTGGGGTATAGGGCTGGGGTATAGGGCTGAGGCTGGGTTATAGGGCTGGGGTATAGGGCTGGGTTATAGGGCTGGGGCTGGGGTATAGGGCTGGGGTATAGGGATGGAGATGGGGTTTAGGGCTGGGGTATAGGGCTGGGGTATAGGGCTGGGGTATAGGGCTGGGGTATAGGGCTGGGGTATAGGGCTGAGGCTGGGATATAGGGCTGGGGTATAGGGATGGAGATGGGGTTTAGGGCTGGGGTATAGGGCTGGGGTATAGGGCTGGGGTATAGGGCTGGGGTATAGGGCTGGGGTATAGGGCTGGGGTATAGGGCTGGGGTATAGGGCTGGGGTATAGGGATGGGGTATAGGGCTGGGGTATAGGGCTGGGGTATAGGGCTGGGGTATAGGGCTGGGGTATAGGGCTGGGGTATAGGGCTGGGTTATAGGGATGGGGTATAGGGATGGGGTATAGGGCTGAGGCTGGGTTATATGGCTGGGGTATAGGGCTGGGGTATAGGTCATTGGCTGTGTCTGAGGCTGGGGTATAGGGCTGGGGCTAGGATATAGGGCTGGGGCTAGGATATAGGGCTGGGGTATATGGCTGGGGTTTAGGGCTGGGGTTTAGGGATGGAGATGGGGTTTAGGGCTGGGGTTTAGGGATGGAGATGGGGTTTAGGGCTGGGGTTTAGGGATGGAGATGGGGTTTAGGGCTGGGGTTTAGGGATGGAGATGGGGTTTAGGGCTGGGGTTTAGGGATGGAGATGGGGTTTAGGGCTGGGGTATAGGGATGGAGATGGGGTTTAGGGCTGGGGTTTAGGGATGGAGATGGGGTTTAGGGCTGGGGTTTAGGGATGGAGATGGGGTTTAGGGCTGGGGTATAGGGATGGAGATGGGGTTTAGGGCTGGGGTATAGGGATGGAGATGGGGTTTAGGGCTGGGGTATAGGGATGGAGATGGGGTTTAGGGCTGGGGTATAGGGATGGAGATGGGGTTTAGGGCTGGGGTATAAGTCTGTAGCTCAGCTCAGCTGGTAGAGCACGGCGCTTGTAACGCCAAGGTAGTGGGTTCGATCCCCGGGACCACCCATACGTAAAAATGTATGCACACATGACTGTAAGTCGCTTTGGATAAAAGCGCTCTGCTAAATGGCATATTATATTATATTATTATAGGTCTGAAGTATAGGGCTGGGGCTAGGGTTTTGGGCTGGGGTATAGGGTAGGGGCTGGGATATAGGTTTGAGGCTGGGGTGTAGGGCTGGGGCTAGGATTTAGGGCTGGGGTATAGGGCAGGGAATGGGGTATAGGGATGGGGTAAAGGGAAGGGGCTGGGGTAAAGGGCAGGGGCTGGGGTAAAGGGCAGGGGCTGGGGTATAGAGCTGGGGTAAAGGGCAGGGAATGGGGTATAGAGCTGGGGTAAAGGGCAGGGGCTGGGGTATAGTGCTGTAGCTGGGGCTGAAGTATAGGGCTGGGGCTAGGATTTAGGGCTGGGGTATAGGGATGGGGTGGGGGTGGGGTTGGGGCTGGGGCTGGGGTTGGGGCTGGGGCTGATGTATAGGACTGGGGGTGTTGGTGTGGGGCGGTGCAGGGCCTGGGAGTGCAGGACAGGCCAGGGTGGTGCAGGGCAATACAAGGCGGTGCAGGACAGGGCAGTGTAGGGCTTGACAAGCCAAGGCGGTGCAGGGCAGGACAGGGCGGTTTAGGGAAGGATAGGGCGGGGCAGGATAGAGTGGTGCAGGGCAGGACAGGACAGTGTAGGGCAGGACAGGGCGGTGCAGGGAAGGATAGGGCGGTGCAGGGCAGGACAGGGCGGTGTAGGACAGGACATTGGGAGGGTGGTACACCTCTCTGGTCTACACCACAGCTGACCAACTGGTTGGTGCAGGCTCTTCTTATCTAATTGATTTTAACACTAATGACAGCACCAGAATCAGTATCAGTACTGACCGTTTATGCAACGTTCAAAACACCTGGGAACTCGGAAATCCTAGGCTTCTGACTTCAGTGCGTTCAAGACAACTTGGGAAAATGTTTTGCTCCAACTGGGGAAAAATCGTTTTGAACGTTCTTCGAAGTAGGAAACTCTGGCATCTTTCTAGAGCTCTGACTTTCCGACCAGAAGATCCCTGATTTGACCTTGTTTTTTTCCAAGTTCCCAGTTGTCTTGAAAGCAGCCCTAAGAGAAAAACAAAGGGTTGAGTCCCTTTTCCATACATAGTGAACTGCTTTGGACCAGACCTTTTCCATACATAGTGAACTGCTTTGGACCAGACCTTTTCCATACATAGTGAACTGCTTTGGACCAGACCTTTTCCATACATAGTGAACTGCTTTGGACCAGACCTTTTCCATACATAGTGAACTGCTTTGGACCAGACCTTTTCCATACATAGTGAACTGCTTTGGACCAGACCTTTTCCATACATAGTGAACTGCTTTGGACCAGACCTTTTCCATACATAGTGAACTGCTTTGGACCAGACCTTTTCCATACATAGTGAACTGCTTTGGACCAGACCTTTTCCATACATAGTGAACTGCTTTGGACCAGACCTTTTCCATACATAGTGAACTGCTTTGGACCAGACCTTTTCCATACATAGTGAACTGCTTTGGACCAGACCTTTTCCATACATAGTGAACTGCTTTGGACCAGACCTTTTCCATACATAGTGAACTGCTTTGGACCAGACCTTTTCCATACATAGTGAACTGCTTTGGACCAGACATTTTCCATACATAGTGAACTGCTTTGGACCAGACCTTTTCCATACATAGTGAACTGCTTTGGACCAGACCTTTTCCATACATAGTGAACTGCTTTGGACCAGACCTTTTCCATACATAGTGAACTGCTTTGGACCAGACCTTTTCCATACATAGTGAACTGCTTTGGACCAGACCTTTTCCATACATAGTGAACTGCTTTGGACCAGACCTTTTCCATACATAGTGAACTGCTTTGGACCAGACCTTTTCCATACATAGTGAACTGCTTTGGACCAGACCTTTTCCATACATAGTGAACTGCTTTGGACCAGACATTTTCCATACATAGTGAACTGCTTTGGACCAGACCTTTTCCATACATAGTGAACTGCTTTGGACCAGACCTTTTCCATACATAGTGAACTGCTTTGGACCAGACCTTTTCCATACATAGTGAACTGCTTTGGACCAGAGCACTATAAAGGGAAACAACCAAGGTGACTTCAATCAACCTCTCACCCCGTTATTCTGATGCCCATTGTGTTTACATGGTGAAGCTCATGCCAGGACCTTCTTACCAGGGCTTTCTTACCAGGGCTTTCTTACCAGGGCCTTCTTACCAGGGCCTTCTTACCAGGGCCTTCTTACCAGGGCTTTATTGGCTGAGGTTGTATTGGTCAGATCAGAACATGAGTCTGTGTAACTGTGCACATTAAGGTATTATACAGTATTATTGTGCATAATAACTGTGGTATCAATGCCCAAGGCAATCCTCTTGTCAACAGTGTCTACAGCATCTCACAGAGCACAACAATGTAATACGTTCAGTCCAAAACGACTTGGGGCCTCAGCCCAGGTCAAACCAGTGAACAGAGCCCTCAGATTCTCAGACCCACTGGGCCACACTATGTCATTTTAACGTGTATAATTGGGTAATATTCGGTTGAGACGTTGATCAATGGGTCATATTTGGTTAAGACATTGATTAATTAGATTCCAACCTATATTCACCCGCTCAAAAAGACAGCCAAAACGTAGCTGCTTTTCCAATGCGTTATCACTGCTCTTTCAACCATTTAAAAGCACAGCATAGTTCAACCTGTGTTATTGCTGCGCTTCATCTGATAGCAGAACCAAATGACCTGGATTGTAGTTGAGATGACATTAAAAGTACATGGTTCAAGTGATCAATGCTGTTCCAGATTCTGACAGATTATTACAGCAATTGTGAAGATCTCCACAGACCTGCGACGACCTGTGCATGCTTTCTTGAACATGCACGATTTATATGATCACATAAGACATTTATAGTTACAGTAACCCAAAATGTGGCCATGGATGGGTTACTAATTAATTTTAAGGTTGAATGTTACATTAGTTTGTAAGATAGCTTCAACTTTAGACTAATTTCTGTATTATAAAATTGATATTGAATTGTGTTTGGTTGTCAATGCAATGAAAACATCAACATTTGAAGGAGATGTATTATTCTGCTTGGATAGTTCCATCTGAGCCACTGACTTAGTCTGGCTCTAATTCCAGTTTGTCTACAAATTAATAATTGATATGTTGGATTCAGATCTCCATCTCAACCAAAAATCTAAATTAAAGAATAGGACTAAATCAAATCAAACTGTAAATGGACTTTAAATAAAGTTTGATTTGATTTAGTCCTATTATTTAACCTTGTACTGCTGTGGACTAAATCAGGGTCACACAGAGTTTTTCTTGGTAGTCTTAAACAAATCTACTTTGAAACAGAAGTATCCACCTCACACACATGGTTATGGGCTTACAAAAAAGAAGACACCTGTACTCTTGGATTGCGTCCTACCTGACCGGTCGCTCCTACCAAGTGGCGTGGCGAGAAGCTGTCTCCGCACCACGTGCTCTCACCACTGGTGTCCCCCAGGGCTCAGTTCTAGGCCCTCTCCTATTCTCGCTATACACCAAGTCACTTGGCTCTGTCATATCCTCACATGGCCTCTCCTATCATTGCTACGCTGACGACACACAACTAATCTTCTCCTTTCCCCCTTCTGATAACCAGGTGGCGAATCGCATCTCTGCATGTCTGGCAGACATATCAGTATGGATGACGGATCACCACCTCAAGCTGAACCTCAGCAAGACGGAGCTGCTCTTCCTCCCGGGGAAGGACTGCCCGTTCCATGATCTCGCCATCACGGTTGACAACTCCATTGTGTCCTCCTCCCAGAATGCGAAGAGCCTAGGCGTGACCCTGGACAACACCCTAACATCAAGGCGGTGACCCGATCCTGTAGGTTCATGCTCTACAACATTCGGAGAGTACGACCCTGCCTTACACAGGAAGCGGCACAGGTCCTAATCCAGGCACTTGTCATCTCCCGTCTGGATTACTGCAACTCGCTGTTGGCTGGGCTCCCTGCCTGTGCCATTAAACCCCTACAACTCATCCAGAATGCCGCAGCCCGTCTGGTGTTCAACCTTCCCAAGTTCTCTCACGTCACCCCGCTCCTCCGCACACTCCACTGGCTTCCAGTTGAAGCTCGCATCTGCTACAAGACCATGGTGCTTGCCTATGGAGCTGTGAGGGGAACGGCACCTCCGTACCTTCAGGCTCTGATCTGTCCCTACACCCAAACAAGGGCACTACGTTCATCCACCTCTGGCCTGCTGGCTCCCCTTCCTCTGCGGAAGCATAGTTCCCGCCCAGTCAAAACTGTTCGCTGCTCTGGCACCCCAATGGTGGAACAAGCTCCCTCACAACGCCAGGACAGCGGAGTCACTCACCACCTTCCGGAGACATTTGAAACCCCACCTCTTTAAGGAATACCTGGGATAGGATAAAGTAATCCTTCTACCCCCCCCCCCCCCCCCCCCCCCCTTTACTCCAACCCCCCCCCCCCCCCCAAAAAAAAAAAAAAAAAACATTGTAAAGTGGTTATCCCACTGGCTATAAGGTGAATGCACCTATTTGTAAGTCGCTCTGGATAAGAGCGTCTGCTAAATGACGTAAATGTAAAATGTAATTTACATTTACGTCATTTAGCAGACGCTCTTATCCAGAGCGACTTACAAATATAGAGTTTAAATGTATAAAACGTTGGCATCCCAATATTACACTTTATATACATCACAGAAGACTGAAATATAAGAAAACTGTTTAACATAGAAACACAAGATTTTCGGTGTTTAAAAAATAATAATTGTTTATTAATTATGAAATTATGTAAAAAAATGAATAACATTCCACCTATGAGGCCAATAGGTCGTTTGGCTGCAGGAAAGGGCTACCTTTGATTTTTGGTTGAGATGGAGACGTGAATCCAACATAGAAATGATGACTTTGTAGACAAAACGTGAATTAACGCCAGACTAAATCAGTGGCTCAGATGGAACTATCCAAGCAGAAGATACATCTTCACGTTTTTATATTTGGTTGCGTTGACAACCAAACACAATTCAACGTCACTAAATATCATTTGATCTACCAGAGCTTGAAACCCTAGGCCCCATTGTGTTGTCTTGTCTAGTTGAATTCTGGGTTGAATTGAAACAACAGTTGTTGATGACTTTGCAAATGGTATAGGCCCAAATAGCATCTTTGAATATATATGAGAAAATAAAGTATGGTCACATTTCAGTTGCTCTGTTAAACATACCCTTTGGAACAACTTCAATAGCAACAATTAATCTATGTAGTTTTTAAGTGGAGATCTCGCAACAATCATTCTCATGATAGCACATTGGTAGTAGTCAGTGACAAGTATCCTAGCTAAGCAGGGCTTGGTTAAAACCCTAGATGGGAGACCAAAGGGTAGCTGTAGACAGATATTATTTTTTTTAATAGTGGATATAACATTGAAGATCTAACAATGTTTTATAAGGTACAAATTCAACATATTTTATACAAGGTTTGCCTATGTTAAAATTTAGTTACCATGATGACATCATCCTGTGGTTGAAATTTGACCCTCCATTTTCAAATCCAATGTATTTTCCATGAAGATTCCATATCACAATATGTTGACAAATTACATTGAAACAACGTTTATTCAACCAGTTTGTGCCCAGTGGTGACTAGAGTATACAAAGGCATATACCTTGGGGACATGCCAAAAAACAAGGACGAATTGTTTGATGACTTATCAGTCTGTGCGGGCGAATGTTTAAGCAAAGGACTCCAATAATCTGTATGAAACTACAGGACAGCATAGGAATACATAATCAAGGTGTTTTATTCTGAGTAATTGGCCTATATGGGACTTTAGACCATACACACAGAGAGAGAAAGAAAACAGAGAGGGCGGAAGAGAGAGGGATAGAGCAGAGAGAGCGATAGAGAGATAGAGAGAGAGAGAGGGGGGGTGAATGTCATCGAAGAAAAAGGGAGAAAAAAAGCTGCCCAAAACGATCGATGTTGCAATGCAACACATACTGTGGCTAAAATGTATTCCCATTTTCCAAAGCCCACGTTTCATCTTATGTAATGCTCTGTCATTATTTATTCTAGTGGAAAAACTAAAATTCATTAATTAAACTAATGGCAAAGTTAACGGTTTTATGAGGCACTGCTTCTCAGTCCCCTTGGCGCAACAAGTTATCCTGATTCAGCCGCACACAGTCTCCAGTCGTTAGCGTAACGGACATATTAAATAGAAGTTAATCAGAAATAAAAATCGACTTACAGTTGTTCCTTCTCAGCGATATTTCCAAAATGTTGCTTGAAACTGTGAGCTCCCAAAATCCCCCCAAAAAGTGAATTCCGTTATTCAGGTCGTCCGTCAGAATCGCATGTGTTGATTCTTCCAATCCAAGCCAATGATGTGTAATCTTTTTATTTTACAGTCCATGGAGAGGAGTGTGTTTTTGTGTATTTCTGATTGAATAGTTCCGATGGCTCCGTCTCTCTCTCTCTCTTCTTTTCGTGCCTCCTTCTCTCCTTCTCTCGTGCCTCTCAGAGCCCTGTGTGCCACTCAACAGAACGGGACCACTGTCTGCACATGACGTCACACACACTCCACACACGATTTTTTCTTGAGTGCGTAATTGAAAACACATTTTTCAGAGACTTGTAAAGAGAGAGAGAGAGAGAGAGAGAGAGAGAGAGAGAGAGAGAGAGAGAGAGAGAGAGAGAGAGAGAGAGAGAGAGAGAGAGAGAGAGAGAGAGAGAGAGAGAGAGAGAGAGAGCTAGAGAGATAGACAGAACACAATTGTTCTTTACCAATTAGCTTCCTATATTTTCTACTTTATTATACTGAACAAAAATATAAACACAACATGCAACAATTTCAAAGATTTTACTGAGTTACAGTTCATATCAGGAAATCAGTCAATTTAAATGAATTCGTTAGGCCCTAATCTATGGATTTCACATGACTGGGAATACAGATATGCATCTGTTGGTCACAGATATATTTTTTAAAAGATTGGGGCGTAGATCAGCAAACCAGTCTATCTGGGAGAACTGGGACATTTTAAACTTCCATTATCACGCTGAAACATGAGGTGATGGCAGCAGATTATTGACACTCTCTGTGCATTCAAATTGCCATCGATAAAATGCAATTATGTTCATTGTCTGTAGCTTATGCCTCCCCACTGCCACCAAGGGGCACTCTGTTCACAACGTTGACATCAGCAAACTGCTCGCCCACTCGATGCCACACGTGGTCTGTGATTGTGAGGCCGGTTGGACTTACTGCCAAATTCTCTAAAACAACTTTGTAGATGGCTTTTGGTAGAGAAATGAACATTCAATTATCCGGCAACAGCTCTGGTGGACATTCCTGTAGTCAGCATGCCAATTGCACCCTCCCTCAAAACTTGAGACATCTGTGGCATTGTGTTGTGTGACAAAATTGCACATTTTAGAGTGGTCTTTTATTGTTTAATCAGCTTCTTGATATGCCACACCTTTCAGGTGGATGGATTATCTTGGCAAAGGAAAAATGCTTACTAACAGGGATGTAAACAAATTTGTTCAAAACATTTCAGAGAAATAAGCTTTTTTTATGTTAAAACAAATCAAAATAGTGTTAAACAAATCAAAATATATTTTATATATTTAGGCCTCCTGAGTGGCGCAGTGGTCTAAGGCACTGCATCGCAGCGCTAGCTATGCCACTAGAGATCCTGGTTCGAGTCCAGGCTCTGTCGCAGCCGGGAGACCTGGGCGGCGTACAATTGGGGAGGGTTTGGCCGGCAGGAGTGTTCTTGTCCCATTGCGCACTAGAGACTAATGTGGCGGGCTGGGTGCAGTGCGTGCTGAAACGGTCGCCAGATGTACGGTGTTTCTTCCGGGTTATGCGGGCAATGTGTCAAGAATCCGCTCGGCTGGGTTGTGTTTTGGAAGACACGCGGCTCTCGAACATCGCCTCTCCCGAGTCCGTACGGGAGTTGCAGCGATGGGACAAGACTGTAGCTACCAATTGGATACCATGAAAAAGGGGTAAAAATATATACAGTGAGGGAAATAAGTATTTGACCCCTCTGCAAAACATGACCTAGTACTTGGTGGCAAAACCCTTGTTGGCAATCACAGAGGTCAGACGTTTCTTGTAGTTGGCCACCAGGTTTGCACACATCTCAGGAGGGATTTTGTCTCACTCCTCTTTGCAGATCTTCTCCAAGTCATTAAGGTTTCGAGGCTGACGTTTGGCAACTCGAACCTTCAGCTCCCTCCACAGATTTTCTATGGGATTAAGGTCTGGAGACTGGCTAGGCCACTCCAGGACCTTAATGTGCTTCTTCTTGAGCCACTCCTTTGTTGCCTTGGCTTTGTGTTTTGGGTCATTGTCATGTTGGAATACCCATCCACAACCCATTTTCAATGCCCTGGCTGAGGGAAGGAGGTTCTCACCCAAGATTTGATGGTACATGGCCCCGTCCATCGTCCCTTTGATGCGGTAAAGTTGTCCTGTCCCCTTAGCAGAAAAACACCCCCAAAGCATAACGTTTCCACCTCCATGTTTGACGGTGGGGATGGTGTTCTTGGGGTCATAGGCAGCATTCCTCCTCCTCCAAACACAGCGAGTTGAGTTGATGCCAAAGAGCTCGATTTTGGTCTCATCTGACCACAACACTTTCACCCAGTTCTCCTCTGAATCATTCAGATGTTCATTGGCAAACTTCAGACGGGCCTGTATATGTGCTTTCTTGAGCAGGGGGACCTTGTGGGCGCTGCAGGATTTCAGTCCTTCACGGCGTAGTGTGTTACCATTTGTTTTCTTGGTGACTATGGTCCCAGCTGCCTTAAGATCATTGACAAGATCCTCCCATGTAGTTCTGGGCTGAATCCTCACCGTTCTCATGATCATTGCAACTCCACGAGGTGAGATCTTGCATGGAGCCCCAGGCCGAGGGAGATTGACAGTTATTTTGTGTTTCTTCCATTTGCGAATAATCACACCAACTGTTGTCACCTTCTCACCAAGCTGCTTGGCGATGGTCTTGTAGCCCATTCCAGCCTTGTGTAGGTCTACAATCTTGTCCCTGACTTCCTTGGAGAGCTCTTTGGTCTTGGCCATGGTGGAGAGTTTGGAATCTGATTGTTTGATTGCTTCTGTGGACAGGTGTCTTTTATACAGGTAACAAGCTGAGATTAGGAGCACTCCCTTTAATAGTGTGCTCCTAATCTCAGCTCGTTACCTGTATAAAATACACCTGGGAGCCAGAAATCTTTCTGATTGAGAGGGGGTCAAATACTCATTTCCCTCATTAAAATGCAAATCAATTTATAACATTTTTGACATGCGTTTTTCTGGATTTTTTTGTTGTTATTCTGTCTCTCACTGTTCAAATAAACCTATAATTAAAATTATAGACTGATCATTTCTTTGTCAGTGGGCAAACGTACAAAATCAGCAGGGGATCAAATACTTTTTTCCTCACTGTATATATTTGAGATTCTTCAAATAGCCACCCTTTGCTTTGACGACAGCTTTGCACACTCTTGGCATTCTCTCAACCAGCTTCACCTGGAAGCCAACATTCTTGAAGGAGTTCCCACATATGCTGAGCACTTGTTGGCTGCTATTCCTTCACTCTGCGGTCCGACTCATCCCAAACCATCTCAATTTGGTTGAGATCGGGGGATTGTGGAGGCCAGGTCATCTGATGCAGCACTCCATCACTCTCCTTCTTGGTAAAATAGCCCTTACACAGCCTGGAGGTGTGTTGGGTCATTGTCCTGTTGAAAAACAAATGATAGTCCCACTAAGCCCAAAGAAGATGGGATGGAGTATCGCTGCAGAATAATGTGGTAGCCATGCTGGTTAAGTGTGCCTTGAATTCTAAATAAATCACAGACAGTGTCACCAGCAAAGCACCCCCACACCATAACACCACCTCCTCCATGCTTTACAGTGGGAAATACACATGCAGAGATCATCCGTTCACCCACACCGCGTCTCACAAAGACACGGCGGTTGGAACCAAAAATCTCACATTTTCCACCAGTCTAATGTCCATTGCTCGTGTGTCTTGGCCCAAGCAGGTATCTTCTTATTATTGATGTCCTTTAGTAGTGGTTTCTTTCCAGCAATTCGACCATGAAGGACTGATTCACATAGTCTCCTCTGAACAGTTGATGTTGAGATGTGTCTGTGACTTGTACTCAGTTAAGCATTTATTTGGGCTGCAATTTCTGAGGCTGGTAACTCTAATGAACTTATCCTCTGCAGCAGAGGTAACTCTGGGTCTTCCATTCCTGTGGTGGTCCTCATGAGAGCCAGTTTCATCATAGCGCTTGATGGTTTTTGCGACTGCACTTGAAGAAACTTTCAAAGTTCTTGAAATGTTCCGTATTGACTGACGACCATGTCTTAAAGTAATGGACTGTCGTTTCCCTTTGCATATTTGAGCTGTTCTTGCCATAAAATGGACTTGGTCTTTTACCAAATAGGGCTATCTTCTGTATACCACCCCTACCTTGTCACAACACAACTGATTGGCTCAAACGCATTAAGAAGGAAAGAAATTCCACAAATTAACTTTTAAGAAGGCCACCTGTTAGTTTTTTACAATCACTTTGGCACTAATTTCAGAACCTTGACGTAATTTTTCAAAACTCTAGACAGAAAAAACTCACAACCAATAATCAAAATGCACATTTTTCAATACTCTAACACATTTTTTCAATTGCTTGGATACAATACACATAAAACTAAGATCATTTGTTCATTTAACAAAAATCACCTGTTCAATATGACACAACTTAACATCAAAGTACTACTATTTCAAAAGGCAATTCACACATTACATTTCAGATGAGCGTCTATTCATTTCATTACAATTATCCAACTATCAATTGATACAACTGCTCAAAATGATAAGTAACTGTTGCATTACTCTTAATGCATAGTTGTATGGAAACAGACAAACAATATTCCATGTTTAGATCATGAAAGTTTCAAGATAACGAGATTCATTGTCACCAATTAGCGTGGAGCATGAACCAATTTGACTACATTATTTATGGATGTAATATTTCATCATCATTCTTTATCAGACACCGTTTCTATGGTCCCATGTACCACCTTTTCAGACTATTTACAGTATTGACAGTGCTGCACTGTATGGATGCAGGCCCTTGTAATTGCTTGTCCAATTCTGCCAACTCGTTACTGATGAGTTCACATTGTGGAACGAGTATATAAAGAATTGATTGGGATCCACTTGCAACAACATAGCGATACGTACTGTAACATGGAGCCGGCAGGTGATCCAGGTCACAATAGAGGTCAAGCAGTGGTGGGAGGAAGACGAGGAAGACGTGTTGGTCAAAGGAATGGCAGGGGACAAGCACCCCTTCTGAGAGGGGGTCGTGAGGGAACGTGGTAGAGGACAAGGCCACGGACCAAGACAGCGGCAGCAACAGCAAAGAGTGTCCAATGAAATCCGAGCAATAGTTGTAGACCATGTCATAAATCATGGCATGACAATGACTGAGGCGGCTACAATGATACAACCAAACCTCAGAAGGTCAACCGTGGCCTCAAT
The DNA here is from genome assembly GCA_031479575.1 of Coregonus ussuriensis. Lineage (NCBI taxonomy): Eukaryota > Metazoa > Chordata > Actinopteri > Salmoniformes > Salmonidae > Coregonus > Coregonus ussuriensis. Next base: position 1,814,658 of record CM062481.1, read on the forward strand.
AATTAGAACTTTCCGCAATGAGAACCGGTAAGTAGTCAGCATGCACTAAACATTATGCTTCTCTCAATTGTCAAATGACTGCATACCAATGTGTATCACAGAGTAGGTGATGTGACCAAGTGTCTTCTTACTGTAATGTTTCCTGTAGAATTGAGACTAGGCCAAATAGGGGAGGCAGAGGCAAAATTCTGACTGACCAACAAGAGCAGGCTGTGGTCAATTTGGTTCGGGCCAGAAATGATATTCGCCTTACAGACATTCGCCAGCATATTTTAGACAATGAAGACATGTTTAACAATGTGGAATCCATAAGTTTGCCGACTATTGCACGCATGCTGAAAAGGCACCAGGTGTCTTTAAAACAACTATACCGTGTGCCTTTTGAAAGAAATGCAGACAGAGTGAAGCAAATGAGGACTGAGTATGTTCAGGTATGTTCAGTTTCAAGATGGCTGTTGTAATAAAATTCCCTAATAATTCTACATTGTACAGTAATCAGTAAATCTCTTTCCAAAATGTATTTTTAGAGGGTGATGGAGCTGGATGCTGATGACAACCATCACAAATTCATATATTTGGATGAGGCAGGCTTTAACCTGGCCAAGACAAGGAGGAGAGGTCGGAATTTCATTGGCCAGCGGGCAACCATCCAACTACCTGGACAACGTGGGGCCAACATTACCATGTGTGGCTATATCAGAAGATGGTGTGGTTGGACGCAGACCTCGTATTGGATCATATAATGCAGCTCTCCTTGTAACCTTCCTTGATGAGCTCGATCAGGCCTGTAGAGCTGATGGCGTGACCTATGTCATTGTGTGGGATAATGTCAGGTTCCACCATGCTCATATGGTCCAAGCATGGTTTCAGGCCCATGCACAATTTACCACCCTGTATTTACCCCCATACTCTCCTTTCCTTAACCCGATTGAGGAATTTTTCTCCACATGGAGATGGAAGGTTTATGATAGGCGCCCTCATGAACAAGTCACTCTTCTCCAGGCGATAGATGACGCATGCATTGACATCACGGCAGACCAGTGTCAGGCCTGGATTCGCCCAAAGTTTTTTCCAAGATGTTTGGCTAATGAAAACATCCATTGTGATGTAGATGAGAACCTGTGGCCAAATCCACAAGACAGAGTTGATGAAAATGTAGAAGTACAGTAATCACTCCTATGTTTAGCTTTTTACAGTACAAGCAAGCAAGTTGATGTTTTACAGTACTGTATTGTTTTTCATCAATATATTTCAGATTTTGTTCAATGATTCCACTGTGTCTGTAGTATTCTCTCTACTACTGAAGTACTTTTACAGGGATGTATTTACATGTAGTACCATAATGAAACATGTATCACCTATTTTGTACTACAATATTTAATGATTGTAGGAACAATGACACAGTGAAACTATCGGTTGCTTGTGTGTGGGTGATCTAAATTAAAGTTTCATTGGTATTTCACAATAAATTTGTTTTTTGAACCAATGATTGTGCAAGTGCAATTTTTCTTTAAAGATATGAATGCAAAATGCAATGTTTTGAACATTGGACAGCCTGTGTTACAAGTGACGACCGTTTTGAGTTTTGTGTCTAGAGTTTTGAAAAATGACGTCAAGGTTCTGAAATTAGTGCCAAAGTGATTGTAAAAAACTGTAATTGAAATGCATTCCAGGTGTCTACCTCATGAAGCTGGTTGAGAGAATGCCAAGAGTGTGCAAAGCTGTCATCAAGGCGAAGGGTGGCTATTTGAAGAATCTCAAATATAAAATATATTTTGATTTGTTTAACACTTTTTTGGTTACTACATGATTCCAAATGTGTTATTTCATAGTTTTGATGTCTTCACTATTATTCTACAATCTAGAAAATAGTAAAACTAAAGAAAAACCCTTGAATGAGTAGGTGTGTCCAAACTTTTGACTGGTACTGTATGTGTATTATGGTGTGTATTGACATTATGGACAGTATATGAATAGAAAAGGTGTGTTCAGCAGTAGTTATATAGAATGAACCATGACTAGAATACAGTATATACACTGAGTATACCAAACATTATGAACTCCCCTTTTGCCCTCAGAACAGCCTCAAGTTGTCAGGGCGATTCTACAAGGTGTCGAAAGTGTTCCACAGGGATGCTGGCCCATGTTGACTCCAATGCTTCCCACAGTTGTGTCAAGTTGGCTGGATGTCCTTTGGGTGGTGGACCATTCTTAATACACACGGGAAACTGTTGAGCGTGAAAAACCCAGCAGTGTTTCTTGACACAAACCGGTGCACCTGTAACCTGCTACCATACCCCATTCAAAGGCACGTAAATATTTTGTCTTGCCCATTCACCCTCTGAATGGCACACATACACAATCCATGTCTCAATTGTCTCAAGGCTTAAAAATCCTTCTTTAACCTGTCTCCTCCCCTTCAACCACACTGATGGAAGGTGATTTAACAAGTGTCATCAATAAGGGATCATAGCTTTCACCTGGATTCAGCTGGTCAATTTATGTCATTGAAAGAGCAAGTGTTCTTAATGTTTTGTATAGTCAGTGAAGTGTGTAAAACAGTCAACATGAATAAAGTGACCAGCAGATGATGACTGGATTAGGGGCTTCATTCAATTAGATAATAATAATAATATTATAATTATTAATAAGAATTAAATCAGATGAATTAATGACAGGAAGTACCGAGTCAATGTGCAGGGGTACAAGTTAGTTGAGGTAATTGAGGTAATATGTACATGTAGGTAGGGGTAAAAGTGACTAGGCAATCAGGATAGATAATAAACAGAGTATGTAAAGGGTGTGTTTGTGTGTGTGTGTGTGTGTGTGTGTGTGTGTGTGTGTGTGTGTGTGTGTGTGTGTGTGTGTGTGTGTCTGTGTGTGTGTGTGTGTGTGTGTGTGCGTGTGTGTGTGTGTGTGTGTGTGTGCGGATGGGTCCAATATGGTCATCTTATTTCTCATGCTGAAGATATGTCCACATTCCATTAATTACAGTGTCTCTATAGCAACTGTGTGTGTGTGTGTGTGTGTGTGTGTGTGTGTGTGTGTGTGTGTGTGTGTGTATGTGTGTGTAGTATGTGTGTGTAGTATGTGTGAGTATAAGGGGAGTACACTCTTCCGTTCGCCTACTAACGAAATGACATCTCCTCGACCACATATCGGTTTCCGGGTCACAGAGCAGAGAGGACGGAGGAGAGAGGGTCGGGTCACAGAGCAGAGAGGACGGAGGAGAGAGGGTCGGGTCACAGAGCAGAGAGGACGGAGGAGAGAGGGTCGGGTCACAGAGCAGAGAGGACGGAGGAGAGAGGGTCGGGTCACAGAGCAGAGAGGACGGAGGAGAGAGGGTGGGGGATGGACTTTTGCCCAAATGATACACAAGTGTATCCTACAGCAGAAGGATTACCTTTTTCAAAAGGAGGCAAGAGAGGAGGCAGGAGTTGAGCAGAGGCCTTGGTTTCCCAACACTATGCTCTGACCAGCCTCCACATGGGCAACGCTCTGACCAGCCTCCACATGGGCAACGCTCTGACCAGCCTCCACATGGGCAACACTCTGACCAGCCTCCACATGGGCAACACTACGCTCTGACCAGCCTCCACATGGGCAACACTATGCTCTGACCAGCCTCCACATGGGCAACGCTCTGACCAGCCTCCACATGGGCAACACTATGCTCTGACCAGCCTCCACATGGGCAACACTCTGACCAGCCTCCACATGGGCAACACTCTGACCAGCCTCCACATGGGCAACGCTCTGACCAGCCTCCACATGGGCAACGCTCTGACCAGCCTCCACATGGGCAACGCTCTGACCAGCCTCCACATGGGCAACACTCTGACCAGCCTCCACATGGGCAACGCTCTGACCAGCCTCCACATGGGCAACGCTCTGACCAGCCTCCACATGGGCAACACTATGCTCTGACCAGCCTCCACATGGGCAACACTATGCTCTGACAAGCCTCCACATGGGCAACGCTCTGCTCTGACCAGCCTCGACATGGGCAACACTCTGCTCTGACCAGCCTCCACATGGGCAACACTCTGACCAGCCTCCACATGGGCAACACTATGCTCTGACCAGCCTCCACATGGGCAACACTCTGACCAGCCTCCACATGGGCAACACTACGCTCTGACCAGCCTCCACATGGGCAACGCTCTGACCAGCCTCCACATGGGCAACGCTCTGACCAGCCTCCACATGGGCAACACTCTGCTCTGACCAGCCTCCACATGGGCAACACTATGCTCTGACCAGCCTCCACATCGGGCAACACTATGCTCTGACCAGCCTCCACATGGGCAACACTCTGCTCTGACCAGCCTCCACATGGGCAACACTACGCTCTGACCAGCCTCCACATGGGCAAAGCTCTGCTCTGACCAGCCTCCACATGGGCAACGCTCTGACCAGCCTCCACATGGGCAACACTCTGACCAGCCTCCACATGGGCAACGCTCTGACCAGCCTCCACATGGGCAACACTATGCTCTGACCAGCCTCCACATGGGCAACGCTCTGCTCTGACCAGCCTCCACATGGGCAACACTCTGCTCTGACCAGCCTCCACATGGGCAACACTCTGACCAGCCTCCACATGGGCAACACTATGCTCTGACCAGCCTCCACATGGGCAACACTCTGACCAGCCTCCACATGGGCAACACTACGCTCTGACCAGCCTCCACATGGGCAACACTACGCTCTGACCAGCCTCCACATGGGCAACGCTCTGACCAGCCTCCACATGGGCAACACTCTGCTCTGACCAGCCTCCACATGGGCAACACTATGCTCTGACCAGCCTCCACATGGGCAACACTATGCTCTGACCAGCCTCCACATGGGCAACACTCTGCTCTGACCAGCCTCCACATGGGCAACACTACGCTCTGACCAGCCTCCACATGGGCAAAGCTCTGCTCTGACCAGCCTCCACATGGGCAACGCTCTGACCAGCCTCCACATGGGCAACACTCTGACCAGCCTCCACATGGGCAACGCTCTGACCAGCCTCCACATGGGCAACACTATGCTCTGACCAGCCTCCACATGGGCAACGCTCTGCTCTGACCAGCCTCCACATGGGCAACACTCTGCTCTGACCAGCCTCCACATGGGCAACACTCTGACCAGCCTCCACATGGGCAACACTATGCTCTGACCAGCCTCCACATGGGCAACACTCTGACCAGCCTCCACATGGGCAACACTCTGACCAGCCTCCACATGGGCAACACTACGCTCTGACCAGCCTCCACATGGGCAACACTCTGACCAGCCTCCACATGGGCAACACTATGCTCTGACCAGCCTCCACATGGGCAACAATATGCTCTGACCAGCCTCCACATGGGCAACACTCTGCTCTGGCCAGCCTCCACATGGGCAACGCTCTGCTCTGACCAGCCTCCACATGGGCAACACTCTGACCAGCCTCCACATGGGCAACGCTCTGACCAGCCTCCACATGGGCAACACTCTGACCAGCCTCCACATGGGCAACACTACGCTCTGACCAGCCTCCACATGGGCAACACTCTGACCAGCCTCCACATGGGCAACACTATGCTCTGACCAGCCTCCACATGGGCAACGCTCTGCTCTGACCAGCCTCCACATGGGCAACACTACGCTCTGACCAGCCTCCACATGGGCAACGCTCTGACCAGCCTCCACATGGGCAACGCTCTGACCAGCCTCCACATGGGCAACACTCTGCTCTGACCAGCCTCCACATGGGCAACACTATGCTCTGACCAGCCTCCACATGGGCAACACTATGCTCTGACCAGCCTCCACATGGGCAACACTATCCTCTGACAAGCCTCCACATGGGCAACGCTCTGCTCTGACCAGCCTCCACATGGGCAACACTCTGCTCTGACCAGCCTCCACATGGGCAACACTCTGACCAGCCTCCACATGGGCAACACTATGCTCTGACCAGCCTCCACATGGGCAACACTCTGACCAGCCTCCACATGGGCAACACTCTGACCAGCCTCCACATGGGCAACACTACGCTCTGACCAGCCTCCACATGGGCAACACTACGCTCTGACCAGCCTCCACATGGGCAACACTCTGACCAGCCTCCACATGGGCAACACTCTGCTCTGACCAGCCTCCACATGGGCAACACTATGCTCTGACCAGCCTCCACATGGGCAACACTATGCTCTGACCAGCCTCCACATGGGCAACACTCTGCTCTGACCAGCCTCCACATGGGCAACACTACGCTCTGACCAGCCTCCACATGGGTAAAGCTCTGCTCTGACCAGCCTCCACATGGGCAACGCTCTGACCAGCCTCCACATGGGCAACACTCTGACCAGCCTCCACATGGGCAACGCTCTGACCAGCCTCCACATGGGCAACACTATGCTCTGACCAGCCTCCACATGGGCAACGCTCTGCTCTGACCAGCCTCCACATGGGCAAAACTCTGCTCTGACCAGCCTCCACAAGGGCAACACTCTGACCAGCCTCCTTATGGGCAACACTATGCTCTGACCAGCCTCCACATGGGCAACACTCTGACCAGCCTCCACATGGGCAACACTCTGACCAGCCTCCACATGGGCAACACTACGCTCTGACCAGCCTCCACATGGGCAACACTATGCTCTGACCAGCCTCCACATGGGCAACACTATGCTCTGACCAGCCTCCACATGGGCAACACTCTGCTCTGGCCAGCCTCCACATGGGCAACGCTCTGCTCTGACCAGCCTCCACATGGGCAACACTCTGACCAGCCTCCACATGGGCAACGCTCTGACCAGCCTCCACATGGGCAACACTCTGACCAGCCTCCACATGGGCAACACTACGCTCTGACCAGCCTCCACATGGGCAACACTACGCTCTGACCAGCCTCCACATGGGCAACACTCTGACCAGCCTCCACATGGGCAACACTATGCTCTGACCAGCCTCCACATGGGCAACACTCTGACCAGCCTCCACATGGGCAACACTATGCTCTGACCAGCCTCCACATGGGCAACACTCTGACCAGCCTCCACATGGGCAACACTATGCTCTGACCAGCCTCCACATGGGCAACACTATGCTCTGACCAGCCTCCACATGGGCAACACTATGCTCTGACCAGCCTCCACATGGGCAACACTATGCTCTGACCAGCCTCCACATGGGCAACACTCTGACCAGCCTCCACATGGGCAACGCTCTGACCAGCCTCCACATGGGCAACACTACGCTCTGACCAGCCTCCACATGGGCAACACTATGCTCTGACCAGCCTCCACATGGGCAACGCTCTGACCAGCCTCCACATGGGCAACACTATGCTCTGACCAGCCTCCACATGGGCAACGCTCTAACCAGCCTCCACATGGGCAACACTATGCTCTGACCAGCCTCCACATGGGCAACACTCTGACCAGCCTCCACATGGGCAACACTATGCTCTGACCAGCCTCCACATGGGCAACGCTCTGACCAGCCTCCACATGGGCAACGCTCTGACCAGCCTCCACATGGGCAACGCTCTGCTCTGACCAGCCTCCACATGGGCAACGCTCTGCTCTGACCAGCCTCCACATGGGCAACACTCTGCTCTGACCAGCCTCCACATGGGCAACGCTCTGACCAGCCTCCACATGGGCAACGCTCTGACCAGCCTCCACATGGGCAACACTCTGACCAGCCTCCACATGGGCAACACTATGCTCTGACCAGCCTCCACATGGGCAACACTCTGCTCTGACCAGCCTCCACATGGGCAACACTATGCTCTGACCAGCCTCCACATGGGCAACGCTCTGACCAGCCTCCACATGGGCAACACTATGCTCTGACCAGCCTCCACATGGGCAACACTCTGCTCTGACCAGCCTCCACATGGGCAACGCTCTGCTCTGACCAGCCTCCACATGGGCAACACTCTGACCAGCCTCCACATGGGCAACGCTCTGACCAGCCTCCACATGGGCAACACTCTGACCAGCCTCCACATGGGCAACACTATGCTCTGACCAGCCTCCACATGGGCAACACTATGCTCTGACCAGCCTCCACATGGGCAACACTATGCTCTGACCAGCCTCCACATGGGCAACACTATGCTCTGACCAGCCTCCACATGGGCAACACTATGCTCTGACCAGCCTCCACATGGGCAACACTCTGCTCTGACCAGCCTCCACATGGGCAACGCTCTGACCAGCCTCCACATGGGCAACACTATGCTCTGACTAAAACGTTGGCACTCTCCCCTCAATCTTAGCTAGCTAGCAAAAGTTTTACTGCATCTAAAGTCAATCTGGAGACATCACGATGATGACTAAAGGTTAGTCCTAATAATAGAGTTTCTATTTTATTTTCAAATCAGGAAATCACAGGGGACATAGAGTAGTTGTCTTTGTGATTAACCACAGTGATGAGTCAAGGCCTGGCTGAGTTTTTAAAGAGTTCAGTGGAACAAACATTGTCAACAGCAAGACATCTGTATGGTGAGTGAACATGTAGTCTGTGGTGTTAAATAACAGGCAAGGAGAGCCAGTAGGCCTAAACGCCCAGAAAGGTTCATGAAATTCTATCTGCAACTTTCAAAAAGTAATAATAAAATGTCCAAGCATTGTTAATTGTTACCAGAGGGGGTGGGGTGTTGGAGGGTGTACAGGGGGTTTAGGTTATGAGGGGGTCAAACCTTCACGCCACTGTGGAACATCTTCAAGGGAAGGTTAAAACCTCTAAAAGTCTAAGCTGTGGAGGGGGGGGGGGGGGGGGGTCTGTCCTGTATCTAGGAGAAATAAGAAAGATCAGGAAATAAAGTATTTATATATTTTTGGACACATAATTATCCCTTTATTTTTGTTGGCACAAAACGACCTACTTCCAGTCATCTGTATGGGTTACCTTCAGACTGGGGGGATTTTCGATTTGACCGATGCACGGGTGAATATCAATATACTCTTAATATAAAAATAAAAAAAAGAGAAGTGGGGCAGCGTCCTAAGGTACTGCATCGCAGTGCTTGAGGCGTCACTACAGACCCGGGTTCGATCCCAGGCTGTGTCACTACCGCCCATGACCGGGAGTCCCATAGGGCGGCGCACAATTGGCCCAGCGTCATCCGGGTTAGGGGAGGGTTTGGCCGGGGGGGCTTTACTTGGCTCATCGTACTCTAGCGACTCCTTGTGGCGGGCCGGGTGCCTGCAGGCTGACTTCGGTCGTCAGTTGCACGGTGTTTCCTCCGACACATTGGTGTGGCTGGCTTCCGGGTTAAGCGGGCGGGTGTTAAGAAGCGTGGTTTGGCGGGTCATGTTTCGGTGGACGCATGACTCGACCTTTGCCTCTCCCGAGCCTGTTGGGGAGTTGCAGCGATGAGACAAGATCAAAATTGGATTGCAATTAGGCAGAAAAAGGGGGTAAAAAATAAATAAATAAAATAAACAAGAGGCCTCCCGAGTGGCGCAGCGGTCTAAGGCACTGCTTCGCATTTCTTGAGGTGTCACTACAGACCCGGTGTCATGCCCTGGCTCTGGGGACACTGTTATGTTGAGCCAGGGTGTGTAATTCTATGTATTCTATTGCTATGTTGGGAGTTCTAGTTTGTATTTCTATGTTGGCCTGAGTGACTCCCAATCAGAGGCAACGAGTGTCTGCTGGTTGTCTCTGATTGGGAGCCATATTTAAACTGTCTGTCTTTCCCTTTGTGTTGGTGGTTTCTTGTTCTTATTTGGTTTGTGTTCAACCGTAGACATCACGTTTTCGTCTGTTGTTTTGATCGTGTGATCATACTCTAATAAATATAAATATGTTCACCTTCAACGCTGCGCATTGGTCCTCCTCCTTAGACGACCGTGACAGAAGAAACCACCAGAACTGGACCAAGCAGCCTAGTGAGGAGCAGAGAGGGTGGACTTGGGAACAGTGGAGGAGGAGCTTCGACTGGGTCAAGCCGAATGAGGAGCTGAATGGCGGAGATTGGAAGCAGAAGAGTGAGAGTTGGGTGAGAATTATAGAGGCCTGGCCCACGGGGATGAGAGACTCCCAGAACATTTTTAGGGGGGGCTCACGACGTCGGGGCAGCAGGCGGCCGCGATAGAGCGGCCCAGCGGGTTGCCAGAGGAGGCCGCCAGGTTACGGGGGCCACTGGTCGAAGAGGGGATGGTGGATGTAGAGGCACGGCGAGAGGTACTGGCGTGTGTTGCCAGTCCGGTCCGGCCTGTTCCTGATCCCCACGTAGGGCCAGTGGTGTGTGTTCCCAGTACGGTCCGGCCTGTTCCTGCCACTCGCACCAAGTCAGTGGTGCGCTTCGTCAGCCCGGCACGGCCCGTTCCTGCTCCCCGCACCAAGTCAGTGGTGCGCTTCGTCAGCCCGGCACGGCCCGTTCCTGCTCCCCGCACCAAGTCAGTGGTGCGCTTCGTCAGCCCGGTCCGGCCCGCTCCTGCTCCCCGCACCAAGTCAGTGGTGCGTTTCGTCAGCCCAGCTCGGCCCGTTCCTGCTCCACGCACCAAGTCAGTGGTGCGCTTCGTCAGCCCGGCTCGGCCCGTTCCTGCTCCCCGCACCAAGTCTACGGTGCGTGTCGCCGGCACGGCCCGTGCCTGTTCCACTGGTGCCTGGTCCGGCACCGGTCAGATGCGTTACGCCAGAGCTAGAGCAATCCGCTCCATCAGTGTGCAGTCCAGCTCCGGCCAGCGGGGCCAGACCGGACCAGGGGTACTTTGGGGGGTTGGAGAGGGAGTGGGGATCAGGCCCGGAGCCGGATCCGCCGCTAAGGCGGAGTGCCCACCCGGTCCCTCCCCTGTGGTATTTAGTTGGTGCGGTCGGAGTCCGCGCCTTTAGGGGGGGGTACTGTCACGCCCTGGCTCTGGGGACACTGTTATGTTGAGCCAGGGTGTGTAGTTCTATGTATTCTATTGCTATGTTGGGAGTTCTAGTTTGTATTTCTATGTTGGCCTGAGTGACTCCCAATCAGAGGCAACGAGTGTCTGCTGGTTGTCTCTGATTGGGAGCCATATTTAAACTGTCTGTCTTTCCCTTTGTGTTGGTGGTTTCTTGTTCTTATTTGGTTTGTGTTCAACCGTAGACATCACGTTTTCGTCTGTTGTTTTGATCGTGTGATCATACTCTAATAAATATAAATATGTTCACCTTCAACGCTGCGCATTGGTCCTCCTCCTTAGACGACCGTGACACCCAGGTTCGATCTCGGGCTGTGTCACAGCCGGCCGTGACCCATGAGGCGCAGCACAATTGGCCCAGCCACGTCGTCCGGGTTTGGGAAGGGTTTGGCCGGCCTGGATTTCCTTGTCCTATCGTGCTCTAGCGACTCCTTGTGGTGGGCCGGGCGCCTGCACGCTGACTTTCGGTCGCCAGTTGGACAGTGTTTCCTCTGACACATTGGTGTGGCTGGCTTCCGGGTTAAGCGAACAGTGTGTCAAGAAGAAGTGCGTCTTGGCAGGGTCGTGTTTCCGAGGACGCATGGCTCTCGACCTTCGCCTCTCCCGAGTCCGTAAGGGAGTTGCAGCAATGGGACAAGACTATAACTACATATTGGGGATAATTTTTCAAATATATATATATATATATACAGTGGGGAAAAAAGTATTTAGTCAGCCACCAATTGTGCAAGTTCTCCTACTTAAAAAGACGAGAGAGGCCTGTAATTTTCATCATAGGTACACGTCAACTATGACAGACAAATTGAGAATTTTTTTCTCCAGAAAATCACATTGTAGGATGTCTTATGAATTTATTTGCAAATTATGGTGGAAAATAAGTATTTCGTCACCTACAAACAAGCAAGATTTCTGGCTCTCACAGACCTGTAACTTCTTCTTTAAGAGGCTCCTCTGTCCTCCACTCGTTCCCTGTATTAATGGCACCTGTTTGAACTTGTTATCAGGGTAGTATAGGGTAGCCTCTTCTTCTCACTCTGGCCTGGTCCATCCACTCTCCCTCCTCTCAGCTAGAAGACGTTGTCATGACGATGGGAGGTTGACGACAGGGATTTGGCCTGAGTTCCAAATTCCTTATTTAATGTTATTTAGTGCACTGCTTTTGACCAGAATCCTATGGGCTACCCTATGGGCCCTGCTCAAAAGGAGTTCTCTATATAGGGAATAGGGGGCCATTTTGGATGCATCCCAAATGTCATAATGGTCTAGCTATGGGCGGAGGACAGTGTGACAGCAGTGACACAGTGATATAATAGCATCATAATGGAGTGTAGATGAGAGTTTACAACCTCCCTGTTCCATTAGACAGCCATAATGACTGAACACACTAGGACTGACAACCATTACCACTTAGCTTCACTCTGCTGAACACCAAAGCCTCATCCCAAATGGCACCCTATTCCTTACTGTTGATAGGGCTGCTGTCAAAATAAGTGCACTATATTGGAATAGGGTGCCATTTGGAACGCAGGTATGCCTCATTCTGCAGACCCAGATCTCTTTTATTGTTGAGCCTTTCAGTTTTACTGATGTTTACAGTGGAACAGACCCTGTGGACGCTGACAACATTAGCATCTAAATGGACTGGCTGGAGCCAGTCTCACCTCAGGGGCAGAACCGGGGACTTGATGGAGCCAGTTGACATCAGGGGCAGAACCGGGGACTTGATGGAGCCAGTTGACATCAGGGGCAGAACTGGGGACTTGATGGAGCCAGTTGACATCAGGGGCAGAACCGGGGACTTGATGGAGCCAGTTGACATCAGGGGCAGAACTGGGGACTTTCTGGAGCCAGTCTCACCTCAGGTGTAGAACCGGGGACTTGATGGAGCCAGTCTCACCTCAGGGGCAGAACCGGGGACTTGATGGAGCCAGTTGACATCAGGGGCAGAACTGGGGACTTTCTGGAGCCAGTCTCACCTCAGGTGTAGAACCGGGGACTTGATGGAGCCAGTCTCACCTCAGGGGCAGAACCGGGGACTTTCTGGAGCCAGTCTCACCTCAGGGGCAGAACCGGGGACTTTCTGGAGCCAGTCTCACCTCAGGGGCAGACCTGGGGATAAAACAATCTCAGTTCTCTCTCTCTCTCTCTCTCTCTCTCTCTCTCTCTCTCTCTCTCTCTCTCTCTCTCTCTCTCTCTCTCTCTCTCTCTCTCTCTCTCTCTCTCTCTCTCTCTCTCTCTCTCTCTCTCTCTCTCTCTCTCTCTCTCTCTCTCTCTCTCTCTCTCTCTCTCTCTCCCTCCCTCCCTCCCCCTGCTTGGCACTGTTAGAGGAATATTAACTGTTAGAGAATGGATATCCCTGAGAATATTAGCTACTTGGAGGTGACGAAAACATCGAATTGACAAAATAATAATTTTGTTACAGTCCTACTGTACCTGGGTATTATAGTTCACTTGTTAATTACACCAGAAAGGGGAAGAGGTCTGTCCATGATAGGGCGTTGCTCCGCCTTCTTGACCAGAAAGGGGAAGAGGTCTGTCCATGATAGGGCGTTGCTCCGCCTTCTTGACCAGACAGGGGAAGAGGTCTGTCCATGATAGGGCGTTGCTCCGCCTTCTTGACCAGAAAGGGGAAGAGGTCTGTCCATGATAGGGCGTTGCTCCGCCTTCTTGACCAGAAAGAGGAAGAGGTCTGTCCATGACAGGGCGTTGCTCCGCCTTCTTGACCAGAAAGGGGAAGAGGTCTGTCCATGACAGGGCGTTGCTCCGCCTTCTTGACCAGAAAGGGGAAGAGGTCTGTCCATGATAGGGCGTTGCTCCGCCTTCTTGACATCTCAGTCGACCAGACAGGTCCTACAGGCCCTAGCATTGTGGCACTTGGATTACTGCCCAGCTGTGTGGTCATGTGTGGCAGAGAGGGACATACACTACCATTCAAAAGTTTGGGCTGGCTGGGTGGGTGGGTAGGTGGCTGGCTGGCTGGCTTGTTGTGGTGGTGGGTGGGTTGGCGGGGTTGGTGTGTGGGTCGGTGGGTGGGTTGGTGTGTGGTGGTGGTGTGTGGGTGGGTGGGTGGGTGGGTGGGTGGGTGGGTGGGTGGGTAGGTGGGTGGGTTGGTGGGTAGGTTGGTGGGTTGGTGTGTGGTGGTGGTGTGTGGGTGGGTGGGTGGGTGGGTGGGTAGGTGGGTGGGTTGATGTGTGGTGGTGGTGTGTGGGTGGGTGGGTGGGTGGGTAGGTGGGTGGGTTGGTGTGTGGTGGTGGTGGTGTGTGGGTGGGTGGGTGGGTGGGTGGGTTGGTTCACACACACTGCTACACTGTACTCCTGCCTCCCTCAGATCAGAGCAGGGGAATGGAAAAGCCATTATTTGGAACAGGAGGGCTCTTCATTTAGAGAAGCAGGCATAGACCAGGAACAGCTTGACATCAGGAAACAATTACCCTGCTTTCCATGCAGACTGGGTCTAAACCCCCACCCTGCTTTCCATGCAGACTGGGTCTAAACCCCCACCCTGCTTTCCATGCAGACTGGGTCTAAACCCCCACCCTGCTTTCCATGCAGACTGGGTCTAAACCCCCACCCTGCTTTCCATGCAGACTGGGTCTAAACCCCCACCCTGCTTTCCATGCAGACTGGGTCTAAACCCCCACCCTACATCCCTACCTCTCCCCACATCTCTCCTCTCTCCCCACCTCTCTCACTGTCCCACCTCTCTACCTCTCCCCACTTCACCTCTCTCCTTTCTCTCTCTACCCCCACCTCTCTCCATTCTCTCTCTACCCCCACCTCTCTCCCATCTCTCTCTACCTGCACCTCTCTCCCTCTCCCCACCACCCTCAGCCACCCTCAGAAGAGGTGAAAACATACTACCCAGGCATTGAGCAGCCGTAGTAGTAGAGGTATACAAAAGTATGAAAGACAAACTTCCCAGAACCCCATCCTGAGGCCAACTGGTCTAACTTCCCAGAACCCCATCCTGAGGCCAACTGGTCTAACTTCCCAGAACCCGATCCTGAGGCCAACTGGTCTAACTTCCCAGAACCCCATCCTGAGGCCAACTGGTCTCCAGTCTGGAACACTAGTTACAGCCCCAACTCCACACAGCCCCAACTCACACAGCCCAACCTCCACACAGCCCCACAAACTCCATCTACAGCAAGCCCCAACTCCACAACAGCCCCAACTCCACACAGCCCCAACTCCACACAGCCCAACTCCACACAGCCCACAACTCCACTCAGCCCAACTCCACACACGTCAGCCCCAACTCCACACAGCCCCAACTCCATACAGCCTCCAACCTCCACACAGCCACCAACTCAACACCAGCCTCCAACGTCCACACAGTCCCCAACTCCACACAGCCCCACTCCACACAAGCCCCAACTCACACAGCCCCCAACTCCACACAGCCCCAACTCCACACAGCCCCAACTCCACACAGCCCCAACTCCATACAGCCCCAACTCCACACAGCCCCAACTCCACACAGCCCCAACTCCACACAGCCCCAACTCCATACATAAAGCCCCAACTCCACAGATCTCCAACTCCATACATAAATCCCCAACTCCACACTGCCCCAACTCCATACATAAAGCCCCAACTCCACACAGCCCCAACTCCACACAGCCCCAACTCCACACAGCCCCAACTCCATACATAAAGCCCCAACTCCACACAGCCCCAACTCCATACATAAAGCCCCAACTCCACACAGCCCCAACTCCATACATAAAGCCCCAACTCCACAGATCTCCAACTCCATACATAAAGCCCCAACTCCACAGATCTCCAACTCCATACATACTTTACATCCCAATACAGTTACATACTGTATGACTGAACAGTGGACCCTCTAAACATGAGCCTCAACTCCAAGATGGAAAAGAGATTGGGAAAGTAAGTCCACCTACTTTCACCCAGAGCTTACATCCCGTGGACTTCCAAACTCAAACCACTGACACACTACACTCTCTCAATCCAAATGGACTCACCCTTCCCTGGCCCCTTCCTCCCTGGCCCTTGTCTGACATAATATAATTATGATCTCACACTGAACACACACACACACACGTTTCAAGACACACACAAACACACTCACACAGAACACATGCTAGGAGCAGTGGGCGTGTGTGTAACCCCCCCCAACGCCTGCAGACACAGACCCTGCCTACTCCATGTTTTTAAAAGCAGGCCTGCCTTGAAACAGGTCTTTATAGGCTCTTTAACAGCTCCTGTAACCAGATACAGTCTGCTTTACATTTAGTGACTTGTTTTAAATGAGCCCAACATTGTTTTGGCCAAGAATTGTAGAGTGACATCCTTTAATTGCATTGGCATCTTTTTCAAAATAGTTTTCAGAAAGTCAATGTGAGACCATGTCGCTGTCTGATGAAAACCAAAACTTTTCAGTAAATTGAATAAATGACCATATCTTCACACTAACAAACATACAGTAATGAAACTCTCCTGACAAGCCAGTCTAGCCACAACATAGCCAGGACCTCCTTTAATGTTCTTTCATTGTTGACTAGGGCACATAGGGATCTGAAATACTGCTCTATATAGGGAATAGTGTGCCATTTTGGACGCACTCCGTGTAGCCACTAGTGAGGGTCCCTCACCCAGAGAGATGTATGTGCTGTATCTGGTTAGATGGCAGTGAAACAGTGCAGACACAGCCCTGGACAGGACACTGATACTCACCCCAGTTTAATGTCAATGCATGTTTTTCTGCTGTTTGACTGCTTTTGACCAGTGTGTGTGTCAGGACAACATGTGTTAGAAATAGAGAGTACATACCATAACTCAGACCTCTCCTCTCCTCTCCTCTCCTCTCCTCGCCTCGCCTCGCCTCGCCTCGCCTCGCCTCGCCTCGCCTCGCCTCGCCTCCTCTCCTCTCCAACATATCTTGTACAGTACAACTTGTATTATAAAGTACAACGTATCTTATTCAGTACAACATGTATTATACAGTACAACATGTATTATACAAAACAACATATCTTATACAGTACAACATGTATTATACAGTACAACATGTATTATACAGTACAACATGTATTATACAGTACAACATGTCTAATACAGTACAACATGTATTATACAGTACAACATGTATTATACAGTACAACATGTATTATACAGTACAACTTGTATTATACAGTACAACATGTATTATACAGTACAACTTGTATTATACAATACAACATGTATTATACAGTACAACATGTATTATACAGTACAACATGTATTATACAGTACAACTTGTATTATACAATACAACAAGTATTATACAGTACAACATGTATTATACAGTACAACATGTATTATACAATACAACATGATTATGCAGTACAACATGTATTATACAGTACAACATGTATTATACAGTACAACATGTATTATACAATACAACATATCTTATACAGTACAACATGTCTTATACAGTACAACATGTATTATACAGTACAACATGTCTAATACAGTACAACATGTATGATACAGTACAACATGTATTATACAGTACAACATGTATTATACAATACAACATGTATTATACAGTACAACATGTATTATACAGTACAAGATGTCTAATACAGTACAACATGTATTATACAGTACAACATGTATTATACAATACAACATGTATTATACAGTACAACATGTATTATACAGTACAACATGTATTATACAATACAACATGTATTATACAGTACAACATGTATTATACAATAGAACATGTATTATACAGTACAACATGTATTATACAGTACAACATGTCTTATACAGTACAACATGTATTATACAGTACAACATGTATTATACAGTACATCTTGTATTATACAGTACAACATGTATTATACAGTACAACATGTATTATACAGTACAACATGTATTATACAGTACAACATGTCTTATACAGTACAACATGTATTATACAGTACAACATGTATTATACAATACATCATGTATTATACAGTACAACATGTCTAATACAGTACAGCATGTATTATATAGTACAACATGTATTATACAATACAACATATATTATACAGTACAACATGTATTATACAGTACAACATGTATTATACAGTACAACATGTATTATACAGTACAACATGTATTATACAATACAACATGTATTATGCAGTACAACATGTATTGTACAGTACAACATGTATTATACAGTACAACATGTCTAATACAGTACAACATGTATTATACAGTACAACATGTATTATACAATACAACATGTATTATACAGTACAACATGTATTATACAGTACAACATGTATTATACAATACAACATGTATTATACAGTACAACATGTATTATACAGTACAACATGTATTATACAGTACAACATGTCTAATACAGTACAACATGTATTATACAGTACAACATGTATTATACAGTACAACATGTATTATACAGTACAACTTGTATTATACAATACAACATGTATTATACAGTACAACATGTATTATACAGTACAACTTGTATTATACAATACATCATGTATTATACAGTACAACATGTATTATACAGTACAACATGTATTATACAATACAACATGATTATGCAGTACAACATGTATTATACAGTACAACATGTATTATACAGTACAACATGTATTATACAGTACAACTTGTATTATACAATACAACATGTATTATACAGTACAACATGTATTATACAGTACAACATGTATTATACAATACAACATGATTATGCAGTACAACATGTATTATACAGTACAACATGTATTATACAGTACAACATGTATTATACAGTACAACATGTATTATACAGTACAACATGTATTATACAGTACAACATGTATTATACAGTACAACATGTATTATACAGTACAACATGTATTATACAGTACAACATGTATTATACAGTACAACATGTATTATACAGTACAACATGTATTATACAGTACAACATGTATTATACAGTACAACATGTATTATACAGTACAACATGTCTAATACAGTACAACATGTATTATACAGTACAACATGTATTATACAGTACAACTTTTATTATACAATACAACATGTATTATACAGTACAACATGTATTATACAGTACAACATGTATTATACAGTACAACATGTATTATACAGTACAACATGTATTATACAGTACAACATGTATTATACAGTACAACATGTATTATACAGTACAACATGTATTATACAGTACAACATGTCTAATACAGTACAACATGTATTATACAGTACAACATGTATTATACAGTACAACATGTATTATACAGTACAACATGTATTATACAGTACAACATGTATTATAC
>CM062481.1:1834367-1906867 GCA_031479575.1 Coregonus ussuriensis
TCCTTCCCTCTCCTCCCCCACTCCTCCTCCCTCTCCTCCCCCACCCCTCCCCCACGCTCTGGATAAGAGCGTCTGCTAAATGACTAAAATGTAAAATGTAATTCGAGGGGCTTTATTGGCATGGGAAACATATGTTTCCATCGCCAAAGCAAGTGAAGTAGATAGTAAACAAAAGTGAAATAAACAGTAAATATTAACAGTAAACATTACACTCAGAAGTTCCAAAAGAATAAAGACATTTCAAATGTCATATTATGTCTATATACAGTGTTGTAACAATGTGCAAATAGTTAAACTACAAAAGTAAAAAATAAATATGAGTTGTATTTACAATGGTGTTTGTTCTTCACTGGTTGCCCTTTTCTTGTGGCAACAGGTCACAAATCTTGCTGCTGTGATGGCACACTGTGGTATTTCACCCAGTAGATATGGGAGTTCATCAAAATTGGATTTGTTTTCGAATTCTTTGTGAGCCTGAGTTTGTGTCCCAAATGGCACCCCTATTCCCTATATAGTGCATTACTTTAGACCAGAGAATGGCACCCTATTCCCTATATAGCGCACTACTTTAGACCAGAGAATGGCACCCTATTCCCTATATAGCGCACTACTTTAGACCAGAGAATGGCACCCTATTCCCTATATAGTGCACTACTTTAGACCAGAGAATGGCACCCTATTCCCTATATAGCGCACTACTTTAGACCAGAGAATGGCACCCTATTCCCTATATAGTGCACTACTTTAGACCAGAGCTCTTCAAAAGTAGTGCGCTATATAGGGAATAGGGTGCCATTTGAGAAGAAGACAGTGGTAAGGCTATTCTGGGACTGGAAACAGTGGCTTTGACAGTAGCTACAGTACACTGGCTATAACGTAGATATTACAACATAGATATTACAACGTAGATATTACAACATAGATATTACAACGTAGATATTACAACGTAGATATTACAACATAGATATTACAACGTAGATATTACAACATAGATATTACAACGTAGATATTACAACATAGATATTACAACGTAGATATTACAACATAGATATTACAACGTAGATATTACAACATAGATATTACAACATAGATATTACAACGTAGATATTACAATGTAGATATTACAACATAGATATTACAACATAGATATTACAACGTAGATATTACAACATAGATATTACAACGTAGATATTACAACATAGATATTACAACATAGATATTACAATGTAGATATTACAACATAGATATTACAACATAGATATTACAACGTAGATATTACAACATAGATATTACAACGTAGATATTACAACATAGATATTACAACATAGATATTACAACGTAGATATTACAACATAGATATTACAACATAGATATTACAACGTAGATATTACAACATAGATATTACAACGTAGATATTACAACATAGATATTACAACATAGATATTACAACGTAGATATTACAACATAGATATTACAACATAGATATTACAACGTAGATATTACAACGTAGATATTACAACATAGATATTACAACATAGATATTACAACATAGATATTACAACGTAGATATTACAACATAGATATTACAACGTAGATATTACAACATAGATATTACAACATAGATATTACAACATAGATATTACAACGTAGATATTACAACATAGATATTACAACGTAGATATTACAACATAGATATTATAACACACATCCTAAGACTCTGTAACATTACTTCTTGTTGCCCCGAGGACACAACATTAAGCCAGCATCCCAAATGGCACCCTATTCCCAAATGGCCCAAATGGTTCTGGTCAAAAGTAGTGCACTACATAGGGAATAAGGTTCCATTGGGGACAAATCCTAACCCTCCTCTGTGAAGGAGTCCTTGTAGCCATAATCCCCTCAGGAGAAGTCCACAGGGATTTTGGGTGTATAGCCATCAGACTTAAACACTCACTGTAAGTGACCTATTCTAGTGAACAACTCTGAAACACCCTTTATCACCTCACACCAACAATAACTACCCAACCAAACTGACAGAATCAAGACAGCTATTATTGTCATTTTCAACAACTAGGCAATAAAACAATCCATGTCCATTATTCCTTATGCGTAGTTCTCTCTCTCTCTCTCTCTCTCTCTCTCTCTCTCTCTCTCTCTCTCTCTCTCTCTCTCTCTCTCTCTCTCTCTCTCTCTCTCTCTCTCTCTCTCTCTCTCTCTCTCTCTCTCTCTCTCTCTCTCTCTCTCTCTCTCTCTCTCTCTCTCTCTCTCTCTCTCTCTCTCTCTCTCTCTCTCTCTCTCTCTCTCTCTCTCTCTCTCTCTCTCTCTCTCTCTCTCTCTCTCTCTCTCTCTCTCTCTCTCTCTCATAATGTGTATAATAATTATATAGTGCTATTTCTATTGTTTTATTACCATTGTCATTATTTTATTTCACTAGTCCTGCATGTTGGAGTTCCAAGCCTAAGATTTTCACTGTATCCTGCAATCACAACCTGCAGCCCTGTACATGTGACTATTAAACAATCTGAATGTAAAGTCTGCAAAAACACTACAGTATACTACAGTCATCTGTCCTGCTCCCAGCTCTGTCCTGCCTGGTTTATTGGATTCATTGTGAAGTTGCAGAGGGACTTGACTTTCAGCTTTGAAGTTGTGAGCAACTGCAGGACCTTTGGCTTGGGCACACTCTCTTAGTTCAGACAGAGAGAGAGAGAGAGAGAGAGAGAGAGAGAGAGAGAGAGAGAGAGAGAGAGAGAGAGAGAGAGAGAGAGAGAGAGAGAGAGAGAGAGAGAGAGAGACAGAGAGACAGAGAGAGAGAGAGAGAGAGAGAGAGAGAGAGGGAGGGGGTCCGGTGGAGGAAGTGATAGAGTGTGTGAAGGAAGGAGAGGAGAAAGTGGGACCAGGCCATGTATGTAAAAGAAACCCTTGTGTTGCTCAACAGAGTCAAATTGAAGCCTAGTTTACTGCAGCTTGTCACTTTAATATTCAAGGAAAATTCTGGAAATGTATGCTGATTGCACAAATGACCTATAGAAAAGGGAACAATCTATTGCCAGGAATATACCTTCACAAATCGTTAATGACTCAAGACGGACTTAGCCATTGAATCAGCATTACATTAGTTTAACTATGCATTAGATGAAGGACAGAGCCATTGAATCAGCATTACATTAGTTTAACTATGCATTAGATGAAGGACAGAGCCATTGAATCAGCATTACATAAGTGGTGGGGGATAGGTGGTTTGGGATGCAGGGTAGAGTAGGGTGGTGGACAGGGTATAGGGTTGGGGGGGCAGGGTAGCGTGGGGTGGGGTGGGTGGGAGGGTAGAGTAGGGTGGGATGGGGGGCAGGGTAGCGTGGGGTGGGGTGGGTGGGAGGGTAGAGTAGGGTAGGTTGGGGGGGCAGGGTATGTAGGGTAGGGTGGGGGGCAGGGTAGAGTAGAGTGGGGGGTAGGGTACGATTGGTTGGGAGGCAGGGTAGATTAGGGTAGGGTAGGTGTTATTGGCTCCTATAAGTGTGGGGGCAGGATAGCACAATTGGCCCAGCGTCGTCCAGGGTAAGGGAGGGAATGGCCGGCAGGGGATGTAGCTCAGTTGGTAGAGCATGGCGTTTGCAACGCCAGGGTTGTGGGTTCGATAAAATAATGTATGTGCTAACTGTAAGTCGCTCTGGATAAGAGCGTCTGCTAAATGACTAAAATGTAAATGTAAAATGTAGATTAGGCTAGGATGGGGTGGGGTGGGGGGGCAGGGTAGAGTACTATTTGACTGAAGACCCTGGCTCCTATAAGGAGTATAGTCTATTGAAAAATAATACTGCAACCACAAATGAGACTATTTTCCATTCAGATGATTTAAATCACACAGCAGTAATATTCAGATGATTTAAATCACACAGCAGTAATATTCAGATGATTTAAATCACACAGCAGTAATATTCAGATGATTTAAATCACACAGCAGTAATATTCAGATGATTTAAATCACACAGCAGTAATATTCAGATGATTTAAATCACACAGCAGTAATATTCAGATGATTTAAATCACACAGCAGTAATATTCAGATGATTTAAATCACACAGCAGTAATATTCAGATGATTTAAATCACACAGCAGTAATATTCAGATGATTTAAATCACACAGCAGTAATATTCAGATGATTTAAATCACACAGCAGTAATATTCAGATGATTTAAATCACACAGCAATAACAGTCAGATGATTTAAATCACACAGCAGTAATATTCAGTAAATGTGGGAGAGTATGGTGTTTGTTAAAAGCATAATCCCAAATGGCACCCTATTCCATATATAGTGCATTAATTTTGACAAGGGTTCATATGGCGCTGGTCAAAAGTAGTGCACTCTATAGGGATTAGGGTGCCATTTGGGAGGCAGCTAATGTATCAGAGTACGGATGTGTTCCTGGTGGAAAAGCAGGGTTTGGAGACACTGTCTGTTTCCCCCTGATTTCCTGTGGAACGAGTGGTCTCTCTCTCTTCTCTCTCTCTCTCTCTCTCTCTCTCTCTCTCTCTCTCTCTCTCTCTCTCTCTCTCTCTCTCTCTCTCTCTCTCTCTCTCTCTCTCTCTCTCTCTCTCTCTCTCTCTCTCTCTCTCTCTCTCTCTCTCTCTCTCTCTCTCTCTCTCTCTCTCTCTCTCTCTCTCTCTCTCTCTCTCTCCCCAAAGCAAGTGAAATAGATAATATAAATATAAAATATACTCTAAAAATTACCACATTTGAAAAACATACAAAATAATAATTGTAAAGTGGTTGTCCCACTGGCTATCATAAGGTGAATGCACCAATTTGTAAGTCGCTCTGGATAAGAGCGTCTGCTAAATTACATAAATATAGATATATATATAGAGAGAGAGCGGATTAGAGTGCATCATTTTAAGAATTGAGCAATAAATATAGCAGCATGAGAAAGCTGGGATCCTCTTTTAAATAGAGGCCAGTCAAAACTCTGTTTTCACACGTGATTGCGCACTGACTATGTTAATAAGAACAGGTTTTCACTAGGCTCAGTGGGCTATGTGTTCTCTAACCCTGTTCCAGGAGTCCTAAGCCTCTAGGCTACTTTTGGAGTTATTTGGACGCTTTAGTTGTGATACAAACCTTATGAAAACATATAGGCCTATGGGCTAGGATACATGATGCCTGCGACTATGATTTGAAAAAGTCGCCTTCCTGCACACCCTGTGCATCATTCACAGGTGATAATACATCATTCACAAGTGATAATACATCATTCACAAGTGATAATACATCATTCACAAGTGATAATACATCATTCACAAGTGATAATACATCATTCACAAGTGATAATACATCATTCACAAGTAATATAATAAATCATTCACAAGTGATAATATTATCAGACTATTCATAATTTAATCTTGTCTTTACATATACTAAATAATATATTTGTGAAATTAGTTTAGATTTTGAATGGACCATTATCATGCACTTGTCGGAACAGGGGCAGGGGAAAAGATACATGTCAACTATGGACTGAAATAGCGAATGGAGGACGCTTTTCCCGTGGTTCATTGTCTTGCCAGCCGGGTAGGCTATACTCATGTTGTAAAGAGAAGCAATGTGCTTAATATTAGGAAAGTTGAGAAATATATATAGTAGGCCAAGCCTATAGAAAGCTGATGGGATCCTTCTCTTTTTAATAGAGGCCATCAAAATGTTATTTTCTCATGCAATTGCACAGCCTATAGAAATTTTGCTTAACATTGTGTTTGATTTGATTGTTTGATTACATTTGTATTGATGTCAGAGTGATTAGATTAGCCAATAGAGTGCTGAGTACCAGGCCATTAGTGACTGGCAGGTAGCCAGGTTGGTAGGCTATTAATGACCATCAGGAGAATCAGAGTACAGTCTTGGAGAAGCCTAGTTACCGTGACTAAACGGTCATGTGGAATTTGACTGGGGTGGTGGTAATAGGTCACCATAACAACCCTAGCTGTGCCTGGCACCTGCTACCATACCCTGTTCAAAGGCACTTAAACATGTTGTCTTGCCCATTCACCCTCTGAATGGCACATATACACAATCCATGTCTCAATTGTCTCAAGCCTTAAAAATCCTTCTTTAACCTGTCTCCTCCCCTTCATCTACACTGATTGTAGTGGATTTAACAAGTGACCTCAATAAGGGATCATAGCTTTCACCTGGATTCACCTGGTCAGTCTATGTACCTGGATTCACCTGGTCAGTCTATGTACCTTTATGTACCTGGATTCACCTGGTCAGTCTGTCTTGGAAAGATCTGGGCTTAATGGCCTTAATGGCCATTTTAAAATCTCCACCTGCAGGCTAGAAGAGGACTGGCCACCCCTCAGAGCCTGGTTCCTCTCTACCCAGTACAGCCAGAAGAGGACTGGCCACCCCTCAGAGCCTGGTTCCTCTCTACCCAGTACAGCCAGTAGAGGACTGGCCACCCCTCAGAGCCTGGTTCCTCTCTACCCAGTACAGCCAGATGAGGACTGGCCACCCCTCAGAGCCTGGTTCCTCTCTACCCAGTACAGCCAGAAGAGGACTGGCCACCCCTCAGAGCCTGGTTCCTCTCTACCCAGTACAGCCAGAAAAGGACTGGCCACCCCTCAGAGCCTGGTTCCTCTCTACCCAGTACAGCCAGATGAGGACTGGCCACCCCTCAGAGCCTGGTTCCTCTCTACCCAGTACAGCCAGATGAGGACTGGCCACCCCTCAGAGCCTGGTTCCTCTCTACCCAGTACAGCCAGTAGAGGACTGGCCACCCCTCAGAGCCTGGTTCCTCTCTACCCAGTACAGCCAGATGAGGACTGGCCACCCCTCAGAACCTGGTTCCTCTCTACCCAGTACAGCCAGAAGAGGACTGGCCACCCCTCAGAGCCTGGTTCCTCTCTACCCAGTACAGCCAGTAGAGGACCGGCCACCCCTCAGAGCCTGGTTCCTCTCTACCCAGTACAGCCAGATGAGGACTGGCCACCCCTCAGAGCCTGGTTCCTCTCTACCCAGTACAGCCAGATGAGGACTGGCCACCCCTCAGAGCCTGGTTCCTCTCTACCCAGTACAGCCAGATGAGGACTGGCCACCCCTAAGAGCCTGGTTCCTCTGGTCTACCCAGTACTGTCAGATGAGGACTGGCCACCCCTCAGAGCATGGTTCCTCTAATCTCCACCTGGCAGCCAGAAGAGGACTGGCCGTCCCTCAGAGCTTGGTTCGTCTCTACCCAGTACAGCCAGATGAGGACTGGCCACCCCTCAGAGCCTGGTTCCTCTCTACCCAGTACAGCCAGATGAGGACTGGCCACCCCTCAGAGCATGGTTCCTCTAATCTCCACCTGGCAGCCAGAAGAGGACTGGCCGCCCCTCAGAGCCTGGTTCCTCTCTACCCAGTACAGCCAGATGAGGACTGGCCACCCCTCAGAGCATGGTTCCTCTCTACCCAGTACAGCCAGATGAGGACTGGCCACCCGTCAGAGCCTGGTTCCTCTCTACCCAGTACAGCCAAATGAGGACTGGCCACCCCTCAGAGCCTGGTTCCTCTCTACCCAGTACAGCCAGATGAGGACTGGCCACCCCTCAGAGCCTGGTTCCTTTCTACCCTGAACAGCCAGATGAGGACTGGCCACCCCTCAGAGCCTGGGTCCTTTCTACCCAGAACAGCCAGATGAGGACTGGCCACCCCTCAGAGCCTGGTTCCTTTCTACCCAGAACAGCCAGATGAGGACTGGCCACCCGTCAGAGCCTGGTTCCTCTCTACCCAGTACAGCCAAATGAGGACTGGCCACCCCTCAGAGCATGGTTCCTCTAATCTCCACCCACCACAGCCAGAAGAGGACTGGCCACCCCTCAGAGCCTGGTTCCTCTCTACCCAGTACAGCCAGAAGAGGACTGGCCACCCCTCAAAGCCTGGTTCCTTTCTACCCAGAACAGCCAGTTGAGGACTGGCCACCCCTCAGAGCCTGGTTCCTTTCTACCCAGTAGAGCCAGATGAGGACTGGCCACCCCTCAGAGCCTGGTTCCTCTCTACCCAGTACAGCCAGATGAGGACTGGCCACCCCTCAGAGCCTGGTTCCTCTCTACCCAGTACAGCCAGATGAGGACTGGCCACCCCTCAGAGCCTGGTTCCTCTCTACCCAGTACAGCCAGATGAGGACTGGCCACCCCTCAGAGCCTGGTTCCTCTCTACCCAGTACAGCCAGATGAGGACTGGCCACCCCTCAGAGCCTGGTTCCTCTCTACCCAGTACAGCCAGATGAGGACTGGCCACCCCTCAGAGCCTGGTTCCTCTCTACCCAGTACAGCCAGATGAGGACTGGCCACCCCTCAGAGCTTGGTTCCTCTCTACCCAGTACAGCCAGATGAGGACTGGCCACCCCTCAGAGCCTGGTTCCTCTCTACCCAGTACAGCCAGATGAGGACTGGCCACCCCTCAGAGCCTGGTTCCTCTCTACCCAGTACAGCCAGATGAGGACTGGCCACCCCTCAGAGCCTGGTTCCTCTGGTCTACCCAGTACAGCCAGATGAGGACTGGCCACCCCTCAGATCATGGTTCCTCTCTACCCAGTACAGCCAGATGAGGACTGGCCACCCCTCAGAGCATGGTTCCTCTAATCTCCACCCAGCACAGCCAGAAGAGGACTGGCCACCCCTCAGAGCCTGGTTCCTTTCTACCCAGAACAGCCAGATGAGGACTGGCCACCCCTCAGAGCCTGGTTCCTTTCTACCCAGAACAGCCAGATGAGGACTGGCCACCCGTCAGAGCCTGGTTCCTCTCTACCCAGTACAGCCAAATGAGGACTGGCCACCCCTCAGAGCATGGTTCCTCTAATCTCCACCCAGCACAGCCAGAAGAGGACTGGCCACCCCTCAGAGCCTGGTTCCTCTCTACCCAGTACAGCCAGATGAGGACTGGCCACCCCTCAGAGCCTGGTTCCTTTCTACCCAGAACAGCCAGTTGAGGACTGGCCACGCCTCAGAGCCTGGTTCCTTTCTACCCAGTAGAGCCAGATGAGGACTGGCCACCCCTCAGAGCCTGGTTCCTCTCTACCCAGTACAGCCAGATGAGGACTCGCCACCCCTCAGAGCCTGGTTCCTCTCTACCCAGTACAGCCATATGAGGACTGGCCACCACTCAGAGCCTGGTTCCTCTCTACCCAGTACAGCCAGATGAGGACTGGCCACCCCTCAGAGCCTGGTTCCTCTCTACCCAGTACAGCCAGATGAGGACTGGCCACCCGTCAGAGCCTGGTTCCTCTCTACCCAGTACAGCCAAATGAGGACTGGCCACCCCTCAGAGCATGGTTCCTCTGATCTCCACCCAGCACAGCCAGAAGAGGACTGGCCACCCCTCAGAGCCTGGTTCCTTTCTACCCAGAACAGCCAGATGAGGACTGGCCACCCGTCAGAGCCTGGTTCCTCTCTACCCAGTACAGCCAAATGAGGACTGGCCACCCCTCAGAGCATGGTTCCTCTAATCTCCACCCAGCACAGCCAGAAGAGGACTGGCCACCCCTCAGAGCCTGGTTCCTCTCTACCCAGTACAGCCAAATGAGGACTGGCCACTCCTCAGAGCCTGGTTCCTCTCTACCCAGTACAGCCAGAAGAGGACTGGCCACCCCTCAGAGCCTGGTTCCTCTCCTCCCGGCACAGTCAGAAGAGGACTGGCCACCCCTCAGAGCCTGGTTCCTCTCCTCCCGGCACAGCCAGAAGAGGACTGGCCACCCCTCAGAGCCTGGTTCCTCTCTAGGTTTCTTCCTAGGTTCCTGCCTTTCTAGGGAGTTTTTCCTAGCCACCGTGCTTCTCCATCTGCATTGCTGCTGTTTGGGGTTTTAGGCTGGGTTTCTGTATAAACACTTAGTGACATCTGCTGATGTAAAAAGGGCTTCATAAATACATTTGATTGATTGAAATTTGAAAGACCTCCTAATGTTTTGTACCCTCAGTGTGTTTGTTGAAGAGGGTGGGACTCAAGCTGCATCTCTGTCTCACCCCACGGCCCTGAAGAAAGTAATCTATGTGTTTATTGCCAATTATAACTGCACACTGTTTGTGTACATTGGTTTTATGAAGTCATATTTCTTTCCCCTAACACCGCTTTCCATCAATTTTTATAGCGGACCCTTGTGCCAAATTGAGTCAAAAGCTTATTTGAAATCAACAAAGCATGAGAAGACTTTTGTTTGTTAGTGAATAAGGGTGTGGAGGGTGTATATGTGGTCTGTTGTACAGTGTTTCTCTCTCTGATTCAATCTACCCTTTTCCCAAAATGTGCACACTAACACTCACATTTAATAGACT
Organism: Coregonus ussuriensis; assembly: GCA_031479575.1. NCBI lineage: Eukaryota > Metazoa > Chordata > Actinopteri > Salmoniformes > Salmonidae > Coregonus > Coregonus ussuriensis. The sequence continues at coordinate 1,844,670 of CM062481.1, forward strand.
ACCGCTCACACACACGTTGAGAGGATAAATCAACACCACTCTTCATGGGTTGCATGTTTCGTCACAATTTAGTTTTTAACGTTTGTTTTGTACTGATGCCTGACTGTGCATTCTACTGTTGCATCGTCAACGAGCGCTGATGACGATTGCATCAAAAGTGCATTACAGTGGCTTGGAAATACTATGACATTCAAATGGAGGCTAATAATTAGTAGGAAAACCTTTTGTCATCATTGTGATGTCACCAGATTGACATTAGATGCAGTATAGCGTTAGCTAGCTAGCTAAGATTGAGGGGAGGCCACCAGATTATAGCTAGCTCACGTTAGCATTGCTAGCTATTTTTGACTAACTTTGCCAGCTAATGACAACATTGCCGTCTGTCTAAAGGCAATTTGACAACAGGATAATGCTGGCAAAGTTGTTTCCTACTAAATATTTGACTACTTTAGCAATGTCATCATATTTCCAGGACACTATAATGTAATTTAGACTAAACAGTGGTTAGCCTCAGTCCAGAATGACTGGGTTTATCACCACTTTAGGTCACCACTATGGCGGCGACGATAAAGGGTGGCTTGAAAACGTTCATGACAATGGCATGACGCAACCGATTGACGGAAATGCAACCTGTGAATAGCATGACTACAGGTGCGTCAAAATGGCACTCTATTCCCTATATAGTGCATTACATCTTATCAGAGCCCTGTGGGGAAAAAGGTGCTATTTGTTCCTGAGGAATGTCACAACTGTAAAGTATAGTTGAGAAGTAGGGTGGGCATGTTCTGGGGCTGTTGGGGCGGCGATCCTCTGATGTAACCTTACAATGTGAAGTTCTGCTCTCTCTCACTGTGGCAGGAAATAGATACTTATAATGTGAAGGTCTTCTCACTCTCACTGTGGCAGGAATTAGCTCCTTACAATGTGAAGGTCTGCTCTCTCTCACTGTGGCAGGAATTAGATACTTACAATGTGAAGGTCTTCTCACTCTCACTGTGGCAGGAATTAGATACTTACAATGTGAAGGTCTTCTCACTCTCACTGTGGCAGGAATTAGCTCCTTACAATGTGAAGGTCTGCTCTCTCTCACTGTGGCAGGAATTAGATACTTACAATGTGAAGGTCTTCTCACTCTCACTGTGGCAGGAATTAGCTCCTTACAATGTGAATGTCTGCCCTCTCTCACTGTGGCAGGAATTAGCTCCTTACAATGTGAAGGTCTGCTCTCTCTCACTGTGGCAGGAATTAGATACTTACAATGTGAAGGTCTTCTCACTCTCACTGTGGCAGGAATTAGCTCCTTACAATGTGAAGGTCTGCTCTCGCTCACTGTGGCAGGAATTAGATACTTACAATGTGAAGGTCTGCCCTCTCTCACTGTGGCAGGAAAAATATCCTTACAATGTGAAGGTCTGCTCTCTCTCACTGTGGCAGGAATTAAATCCTTACAATGTGAAGGTCTGCCCTCTCTCACTGTGGCAGGAAATATATCCTTACAATGTGAAGGTCTGCCCTCTCTCACTGTGGCAGGAAATATATACTTATAATGTGAAGGTCTTCTCACTCTCACTGTGGCAGGAATTCGATCCTTACAATGTGAAGGTCTGCTCTCTCTCACTGTGGCAGGAATGAGATACTTACAATGTGAAGGTCTTCTCACTCTCACTGTGGCAGGAATGAGCTCCTTACAATGTGAAGGTCTGCTCTCTCTCACTGTGGCAGGAATTAGATACTTACAATATGAAGGTCTGCCCTCTCTCACTGTGGCAGGAAAAATATCTTTAAATGTGAAGGTCAGCTCTCTCTCACTGTGGCAGGAATTAGATCCTTACAATGTGAAGGTCTGCCCTCTCTCACTGTGGCAGGAAATATATCCTTACAATGTGAAGGTCTGCCCTCTCTCACTGTGGAAGGAAATATATCCTTACAATATGAAGGTCTTCCTTCTCTCACTGTGGCAGGAAATAGATACTTACAATGTGAAGTCTGCCCTCTCTCACTGTGGCAGGAAATATATCCTTACAATGTGAAGGTCTGTCCTCTCTCACTGTGGCAGGAAATATATCCTTACAATGTGAAGGTCTGCTCTCTCTCACTGTGGCAGGAAATAGATACGTACAATGTGAAGGTCTGCCCTCTCTCACTGTGGCAGGAAATATATCCTTACAATGTGAAGGTCTGCTCTCTCTCACTGTGGCAGGAATTAGATACTTACTATGTGAAGGTCTGCCCTCTCTCACTGTGGCAGGAAATATATCCTTACAATGTGAAGGTCTGCTCTCGCTCACTGTGGCAGGAATTAGATCCTTACAATGTGAAGGTCTGCCATCTCTCACTGTGGCAGGAAATATATCATTACAATATGAAGGTCTGCCCTTTCTCACTGTGGCAGGAAATAAATCCTTACAATATGATGGTCTGCCCTCTCTCACTGTGGCAGGAAATATATCCTTACAATATGAAGGTCTTCCCTCTCTCACTGTGGCAGGAAATATATCCTTACAATGTGAAGGTCTGCCCTCTCTCACTGTGGCAGGAATTAGATCCTTACAATGTGACGGTCTGCCCTCTCTCACTGTGGCAGGAATTAGATACTTACAATGTGAAGGTCTGCCCTCTCTCACTGTGGCAGGAAATAGATCCTTACAATGTGAAGGTCTGCCCTCTCTCACTGTGGCAGGAATTAGATCCTTACAATGTGAAGGTCTGCCCTCTCTCACTGTGGCAGGAATTAGATACTTACAATGTGAAGGTCTGACCTCTCTCACTGTGGCAGGAATTAGATCCTTACAATGTGAAGGTCAGCCCTCTCTCACTGTGGCAGGAATTAGATCCTTACAATGTGAAGGTCTGCCCTCTCTCACTGTGGCAGGAAATAGATCCTTACAATGTGAAGGTCTGCCCTCTCTCACTGTGGCAGGAATTAGATCCTTACAATGTGAAGGTCTGCCCTCTCTCACTGTGGCAGGAAATAGATCCTTACAATGTGAAGGTCTGCTCTCTCTCACTGTGGCAGGAAATAGATACTTACAATGTGAAGGTCTGCCCTCTCTCACTGTGGCAGGAATTAGATCCTTACAATGTGAAGGTCTGCCCTTTCTCACTGTGGCAGGACATATATCCTTACAATGTGAATGTCTGCCCTCTCTCACTGTGGCAGGAAATAGATACTTACAATGTGAAGGTCTGCCCTCTCTCACTGTGGCAGGAAATAGATCCTTACAATGTGAAGGTCTGCTCTCGCTCACTGTTGCAGGAATTAGATCCTTACAATGTGAAGGTCTGCCATCTCTCACTGTGGCAGGAAATATATCATTACAATATGAAGGTCTGCCCTTTCTCACTGTGGCAGGAAATAAATCCTTACAATATGATGGTCTGCCCTCTCTCACTGTGGCAGGAAATATATCCTTACAATGTGAAGATCTGCCCTCTCTCACTGTGGCAGGAAATAGATACTTACTATGTGAAGGTCTGCCCTCTCTCACTGTGGCAGGAAATATATCCTTACAATGTGAAGGTCTGCTCTCGCTCACTGTGGCAGGAATTAGATCCTTACAATGTGAAGGTCTGCCATCTCTCACTGTGGCAGGAAATATATCATTACAATATGAAGGTCTGCCCTTTCTCACTGTGGCAGGAAATAAATCCTTACAATATGATGGTCTGCCCTCTCTCACTGTGGCAGGAAATATATCCTTACAATATGAAGGTCTTCCCTCTCTCACTGTGGCAGGAAATATATCCTTACAATGTGAAGGTCTGCCCTCTCTCACTGTGGCAGGAATTAGATCCTTACAATGTGACGGTCTGCCCTCTCTCACTGTGGCAGGAATTAGATACTTACAATGTGAAGGTCTGACCTCTCTCACTGTGGCAGGAATTAGATCCTTACAATGTGAAGGTCTGCCCTCTCTCACTGTGGCAGGAATTAGATCCTTACAATGTGAAGGTCTGCCCTCTCTCACTGTGGCAGGAAATAGATCCTTACAATGTGAAGGTCTGCCCTCTCTCACTGTGGCAGGAATTAGATCCTTACAATGTGAAGGTCTGCCCTCTCTCACTGTGGCAGGAAATAGATCCTTACAATGTGAAGGTCTGCTCTCTCTCACTGTGGCAGGAAATAGATACTTACAATGTGAAGGTCTGCCCTCTCTCACTGTGGCAGGAATTAGATCCTTACAATGTGAAGGTCTGCCCTCTCTCACTGTGGCAGGACATATATCCTTGCAATGTGAATGTCTGCCCTCTCTCACTGTGGCAGGAAATAGATACTTACAATGTGAAGGTCTGCCCTCTCTCACTGTGGCAGGAAATAGATCCTTACAATGTGAAGGTCTGCTCTCGCTCACTGTTGCAGGAATTAGATCCTTACAATGTGAAGGTCTGCCATCTCTCACTGTGGCAGGAAATATATCATTACAATATGAAGGTCTGCCCTTTCTCACTGTGGCAGGAAATAAATCCTTACAATATGATGGTCTGCCCTCTCTCACTGTGGCAGGAAATAGATACTTACAATGTGAAGATCTGCCCTCTCTCACTGTGGCAGGAAATATATCCTTACAATATGAAGGTCTTCCCTCTCTCACTGTGGCAGGAAATATATCCTTACAATGTGAAGGTCTGCCCTCTCTCACTGTGGCAGGAATTAGATCCTTACAATGTGAAGGTCTGCCCTCTCTCACTGTGGCAGGAATTAGATCCTTACAATGTGAAGGTCTGCCCTCTCTCACTGTGGCAGGAAATATATCCTTACAATGTGAAGGTCTGCCCTCTCTCACTGTGGCAGGAATTAGATCCTTACAATGTGAAGGCCTGCCCTCTCTCACTGTGGCAGGAATTAGATCCTTACAATGTGAAGGTCTGCCCTCTCTCACTGTGGCAGGAATTAGATCCTTACAATGTGAAGGTCTGCCCTCTCTCACTGTGGCAGGAATTAGATCCTTACAATGTGAAGGTCTGCCCTCTCTCACTGTGGCAGGAAATAGATACTTACAATGTGAAGGTCTGCCCTCTCTCACTGTGGCAGGAATTAGGTCCTTACAATGTGAAGGTCTGCCCTCTCTCACTGTGGCAGGAAATAGATACTTACAATGTGAAGGTCTGCCCTCTCTCACTGTGGCAGGAATTAGATCCTTACATTGTGAAGGTCTGCCCTCTCTCACTGCCAGCAGATCTCCAGCAGGGCTGGCTGGGACACACACTCAATCACAGAGAGCCACTAACCAATCACAGAGAGCCACTAACCCTAACCCACACCAAACCTAGTTGCAGGTGCTGGAATTCCCTCTCACAACGTTTTGTGTTTAATTTAACAGTATGTTCTGGACTTGCTCTCAAAATAACCATACCAACACCTCAACAGTGTGTTAGATGGTATAACCCTACCCAACACCCCCAACAGTGTGTTGTTAGATGGTATAACCCTATCCAACACCCCCAACAGTGTGTTGTTGTTAGATGGTATAACCCTATCCAACACCCCCAACAGTGTGTTGTTGTTAGATGGTATAACCCTATCCAACACCCCCAACAGTGTGTTGTTTTTAGATGGTATAACCCTATCCAACACCCCCAACAGTGTGTTGTTGTTAGATGGTATAACCCTATCCAACACCCCCAACAGTGTGTTGTTTTTAGATGGTATAACCCTATCCAACACCCCCAACAGTGTGTTGTTAGATGGTATAACCCAATCCAACACCCCCAACAGTGTGTTGTTGTTAGATGGTATAACCCTATCCAACACCCCCGACAGTGTGTTAGATGGTATAACCCTACCAAACACCCCCAACAGTCATGCCATTAATCCGCCGCCAACACCTCATGTTTTAGAATGATAATGCACGGCCCCATGTCGCAAGGATCTGTTCACAATTCCTGGAAGCTGAAAATATCCCAGTTCTTCCATGGCCTGCATACTCACCAGACATGTCACCCATTGAGCATGTTTGGGATGCTCTGGATCAACTTGTACAACAGTGTGTTCCTGTTCCCGCCAATATCCAGAAACTTCGCACAGCTATTGAAGAGGAGTGGGACAACATTCAACAGGCCACAATCAACAGCCTGATCAACTCTATACGACGGAGATGTGTCACACTGCATGAGGCAAAATTGTGATTATACCAGATACTGACTGGTTTTCGGATCCAGAATGTCTCCCTCCCGCACTTGGACTGGCTTCAATGTAGAAGGAAGTGTTGAGGAAGTGTTGGTTGGGAGGAAGTGTTGAGGAAGGTCAAAAAGTGAAAGAGTAAAATGTGGTAACTGCCCTGCCATTCCATCCTCCCCTGGTACTAGGAGGTACCCCTCTACAGCAACAGCAGAGCAGATAACAGACAGACATGTTTCCTCCCAGCCTCAGTCCTGGTTTCAAGTTGTGTTTGTTTTCTTTCAAATACTGTGAGCATTTGATTGAGTGCCATATGGGCAGGTTTTGCAACGTTGGTACTATTCCATTGATTCCATTTCAACAGGCAAGCTCAAAACGAGCGTGGCTTAGGTATTTTAATTTTTACATTTACGTCATTTAGCAGACTCTCTTATCCAGAGCGACTTACAAATTGGTGCATTCACCTTATAGGCAGTGGGATAACCATTTTACAATGTTATTTTATTTATTTATTTTATTTTTTTTTTGGGGGGGGGGGGGGGGGGGTAAGGGGGGGGGGTATAAGGATTACTTTATCCTATCCCAGGTATTCCTTAAAGAGGTGGGGTTTCAAATGTCTCCGGAAGGTGGTGAGTGACTCCGCTGTCCTGGCGTCGTGAGGGAGCTTGTTCCACCATTGGGGTGCCAGAGCAGCGAACAGTTTTGACTGGGCTGAGTGGGAACTGTGCTTCCGCAGAGGTAGGGGAGCCAGCAGGCCAGAGGTGGATGAACGCAAAGCCCTCGTTTGGGGGTAGGGACTGATCAGAGCCTGAAGGTACGGAGGTGCCGTTCCCCTCACAGCTTTGTAGGCAAGCACCATGGTCTTGTAGCAGATGCGAGCTTCAACTGGAAGCCAGTGGAGTGTGCGGAGGAGCGGGGTGACGTGAGAGAATCTGGGAAGGTTGAACACCAGACGGGCTGCGGCATTCTGGATGAGTTGTAGGGGTTTAATGGCACAGGCAGGGAGCCCAGCCAACAGCGAGTTGCAGTAATCCAGACGGGAGATGACAAGTGCCTGGATTAGGACCTGTGCCGCTTCCTGTGTAAGGCAGGGTCGTACTCTCCGAATGTTGTAGAGCATGACCCTACAGGATCGGGTCACCGCCTTGATGTTAGCGGAGAACGACAGGGTGTTGTCCAGGGTCACGCCAAGGCTCTTCGCACTCTGGGAGGAGTACACAACGGAGTTGTCAACCGTGATGGTGAGATCATGGAACGGGCAGTCCTTCCCCGGGAGGAAGAGCAGCTCCGTCTTGCCGAGGTTCAGCTTGAGGTGGTGATCCGTCATCCATACTGATATGTCTGCCAGACATGCAGAGATGCGATTCGCCACCTTGTTATCAGAAGGGGAAAGGAGAAGATTAGTTGTGTGTCGTCTGCATAGCAATGATAGGAGAGGCCATGTGAGGATATGACAGAGCCAAGTGACTTGGTGTATAGCGAGAATAGGAGAGGGCCTAGAACTGAGCCCTAGGGGACACCAGTGGTGAGAGCACGTGGTGCGGAGACAGCTTCTCGCCACGCCACTTGGTAGGAGCGACTGGTCAGGTAGGACGCAATCCAAGAGTGAGCCGCGCCGGAGATGCCCAGCTCGGAGAGGGTGGAGAGGAGGATCTGATGGTTCACAGTATCAAAGGCAGCAGACAGGTCTAGAAGGACAAGAGCAGAGGAGAGAGAGTTAGCTTTAGCAGTGCGGAGAGCCTCCGTGACACAGAGAAGAGCAGTCTCAGTTGAATGACCAGTCTTGAAACCTGACTGGTTTGGATCAAGAAGGTCATTCTGAGAGAGATAGCAAGAGAGTTGGCTAAAGACGGCACGCTCAATAGTTTTGGAGAGAAAATAAAGAAGGGATACTGGTCTGTAGTTCTTGACATCAGAGGGATCGAGTGTTGGTTTTTTGAGAAGGGGAGCAACTCTCGCTCTCTTGAAGACGGAAGGGACATAGCCAGCGGTCAAGGATGAGTTGATCAGCGAGGTGAGGTAAGGGAGAAGGTCACCGGAGATGGTCTGGAGAAGAGAGGAGGGGATAGGGTCAAGCGGGCAGGTTGTTGGGCGGCCGGCCGTCACAAGTCGCAAGATTTCATCTGGAGAGAGAGGGGAGAAAGAAGTCAAAGCATAGGGTAGGGCAGTGTGAGCAGGATCAGCAGTGTCATTTGACTTTTTATTTGAAAGAATACAATTACTACTTGAACCTAAGTCTGGTTTCACCCTGATCTGATCCAGTCATACACAGCAGCAGCTGGGCTAGGAGAGGGGTCAGGGAGAGGAACCAGCCCAGGTTTATAGGGGCGGCGTGGGGGTGCTAGGAGAGGGGGCAGGGAGAGGAACCAGCCCAGGTTTATAGGGGCGGCGTGGGGGTGTTAGGAGAGGGGTCAGGGAGAGGAACCAGTCCAGGTTTATAGGGGCGGCGTGGGGGTGCTAGGAGAGGGGTCAGGGAGAGGAACCAGCCCAGGTTTATAGGGGCGGCGTGGGGGTGTTAGGAGAGGGGTCAGGGAGAGGAACCAGCCCAGGTTTATGGGGCGGCGTGGGGGTGTTAGGAGAGGGGTCAGGGAGAGGAACCAGCCCAGGTTCATAGGGGCGGCGTGGGGGTGTTAGGAGAGGGGTCAGGGAGAGGAACCAGCCCAGGTTTATAGGGGCGGCGTGGGGGTGCTAGGAGAGGAATCAGGGAGAGGAACCAGCCCAGGTTTATAGGGGCGGCGTGGGGGTGTTAGGAGAGGGGGCAGGGAGAGGAACCAGCCCAGGTTTATAGGGGCGGCGTGGGGGTGCTAGGAGAGGGGGCAGGGAGAGGAACCAGCCCAGGTTTATAGGGGCGGCATGGGGGTGTTAGGAGAGGGGTCAGGGAGAGGAACCAGCCCAGGTTTATAGGGGCGGCGTGGGGGTGTTAGGAGAGGGGTCAGGGAGAGGAACCAGCCGAGGTTTATAGGGGCGGCGTGGGGGTGTTAGGAGAGGGGTCAGGGAGAGGAACCAGCCCAGGTTTATAGGGGCGGCGTGGGGGTGTTAGGAGAGGGGGCAGGGAGAGGGACCAGCCCAGGTTTATAGGGGCGGCGTGGGGGTGTTAGGAGAGGGGGCAGGGAGAGGAACCAGCCCAGGTTTATAGGGGCGGCGTGGGGGTATTAGGAGAGGGGGCAGGGAGAGGAACCAGCCCATGTTTATAGGGGCGGCGTGGGGGTGCTAGGAGAGGGGGCAGGGAGAGGAACCAGCCCAGGTTTATAGGGGCGGCGTGCGGGTGCTAGGAGAGGGGGCAGGGAGAGGAACCAGCCCAGGTTTATAGGGGCGGCGTGGGGGTGTTAGGAGAGGGGGCAGGGAGAGGAACCAGCCCAGGTTTATAGGGGCGGCGTGGGGGTGCTAGGAGAGGGGGCAGGGAGAGGAACCAGCCCAGGTTTATAGGGGCGGCGTGGGGGTGTTAGGAGAGGGGTCAGGGAGAGGAACCAGCCCAGGTTTATAGGGGTGGCGTGGGGGTGTTAGGAGAGGGGTCAGGGAGAGGGACCAGCCCAGGTTTATAGGGGCGGCGTGGGGGTGTTAGGAGAGGGGTCAGGGAGAGGGACCAGCCCAGGTTTATAGGGGCGGCGTGGGGGTGTTAGGAGAGGGGTCAGGGAGAGGAACCAGCCCAGGTTTATAGGGGCGGAGTGGGGGTGCTAGGAGAGGGGGCAGGGAGAGGAACCAGCCCAGGTTTATAGGGGCGGCGTGGGGGTGTTAGGAGAGGGGTCAGGGAGAGGAACCAGCCCAGGTTTATAGGGGCGGCGTGGGGGTGTTAGGAGAGGGGTCAGGGAGAGGAACCAGCCCAGGTTTATAGGGGCGGCGTGGGGGTGTTAGGAGAGGGGTCAGGGAGAAGAACCAGCCCAGGTTTATAGGGGCGGCGTGGGGGTGCTAGGAGAGGGGGCAGGGAGAGGAACCAGCCCAGGTTTATAGGGGCGGCGTGGGGGAGTTAGGAGAGGGGGCAGGGAGAGGAACCAGCCCAGGTTTATAGGGGCGGCGTGGGGGTGCTAGGAGAGGGGTCAGGGAGAGGAACCAGCCCAGGTTTATAGGGGCGGCGTGGGGGTGCTAGGAGAGGGGGCAGGGAGAGGAACCAGCCCAGGTTTATAGGGGCGGCGTGGGGGTGTTAGGAGAGGGGGCTGGGAGAGGAACCAGCCCAGGTTTATAGGGGCGGCGTGGGGGTGTTAGGAGAGGGGGCAGGGAGAGGAACCAGCCCAGGTTTATAGAGGCGGCGTGGGGGTGTTATGAGAGGGGGCAGGGAGAGGACCCAGCCCAGGTTTATAGGGGCGGCGTGGGGGTGTTAGGAGAGGGGGCAGGGAGAGGAACCAGCCCAGGTTTATAGGGGCGGCGTGGGGGTGTTAGGAGAGGGGGCAGGGAGAGGAACCAGCCCAGGTTTATAGGGGCGGCGTGGGGGTGTTAGGAGAGGGGGCAGGGAGAGGAACCAGCCCAGGTTTATAGGGGCGGCGTGGGGGTGCTAGGAGAGGGGGCAGGGAGAGGAACCAGCCCAGGTTTATAGGGGTGGCGTGGGGGTGCTAGGAGAGGGGGCAGGGAGAGGAACCAGCCCAGGTTTATAGGGGCGGCGTGGGGGTGTTAGGAGAGGGGGCAGGGAGAGGAACCAGCCCAGGTTTATAGGGGCGGCGTGGGGGTGTTAGGAGAGGGGTCAGGGAGAGGGACCAGCCCAGGTTTACAGGGGCGGCGTGGGGGTGTTAGGAGAAGGGTCAGGGAGAGGAACCAGCCCAGGTTTATAGGGGCGGCGTGGGGGTTCTAGGAGAGGGGTCAGGGAGAGGAACCAGCCCAGGTTTATAGGCGCGGCGTGGGGGTGTTAGGAGAGGGGTCAGGGAGAGGAACCAGCCCAGGTTTATAGGGGCGGCGTGGGGGTGTTAGGAGAGGGGTCAGGGAGAGCAACCAGCCCAGGTTTATAGGGGCGGCGTGGGGGTGCTAGGAGAGGTGGCAGGGAGAGGAACCAGCCCAGGTTTATAGGGGCGGCGTGGGAGTGTTAGGAGAGGGGGCAGGGAAAGGAACCAGCCCAGGTTCATAGGGGCGGCGTGGGGGTGTTAGGAGAGGGGGCAGGGAGAGGAACCAGCCCAGGTTTATAGGGGCGGCGTGGGGGTGTTAGGAGAGGGGTCAGGGAGAGGAACCAGCCCAGGTTTATAGGGGCGGCGTGGGGGTGTTAGGAGAGGGGTCAGGGAGAGGATCCAGCCCAGGTTTATAGGGGCGGCGTGGGGGTGCTAGGAGAGGGGGCAGGGAGAGGAACCAGCCCAGGTTTATAGGGGCGGCGTGGGTGTGTTAGGAGAGGGGGCAGGGAGAGGACCCAGCCCAGGTTTATAGGGGCGGCGTGGGGGTGTTAGGAGAGGGGGCAGGGAGAGGAACCAGCCCAGGTTTATAGGGGCGGCGTGGGGGTGTTAGGAGAGGGGTCAGGGAGAGGGACCAGCCCAGGTTTATAGGGGCGGCGTGGGGGTGTTAGGAGAGGGGTCAGGGAGAGGAACCAGCCCAGGTTTATAGGGGCGGCGTGGGGGTGCTAGGAGAGGGGGCAGGGAGAGGAACCAGCCCAGGTTTATAGGGGCGGCGTGGGGGTGTTAGGAGAGGGGGCAGGGAGAGGCACCAGCCCAGGTTTATAGGGGCGGCGTGGGGGTGTTAGGAGAGGGGGCAGGGAGAGGAACCAGCCCAGGTTTATAGGGGCGGCGTGGGGTTGTTAGGAGAGGGGGCAGGGAGAGGAACCAGTCCAGGTTTATAGGGGCGGCGTGGGGGTGTTAGGAGAGGGGGCAGGGAGAGGAACCAGCCCAGGTTTATAGGGGCGGCGTGGGGGTGTTAGGAGAGGGGGCAGGGAGAGGACCAGCCCAGGTTTATAGGGGCGGCGTGGGGGTGTTAGGAGAGGGGTCAGGGAGAGGTACCAGTCCAGGTTTATAGGGGCGGCGTGGGGGTGTTAGGAGAGGGGTCAGGGAGAGGAACCAGCCCAGGTTTATAGGGGCGGCGTGGGGGTGTTAGGAGAGGGGTCAGGGAGAGGACCCAGCCCAGGTTTATAGGGGCGGCGTGGGGGTGTTAAGAGAGGGGGCAGGGAGAGGAACCAGCCCAGGTTAATAGGGGCGGCGTGGGGGTGTTAGGAGAGGGGTCAGGGAGAGGAACCAGCCCAGGTTTATAGGGGCGGCGTGGGGGTGTTAGGAGAGGGGGCAGGGAGAGAAACCAGCCCAGGTTTATAGGGGCGGCGTGGGGGTGCTAGGAGAGGGGGCAGGGAGAGGAACCAGCCCAGGTTTATAGGGGCGGCGTGGGGGTGTTAGGAGAGGGGTCAGGGAGAGGAACCAGACCAGGTTTATAGGGGCGGCGTGGGGGTGCTAGGAGAGGGGTCAGGGAGAGGAACCAGCCCAGGTTTATAGGGGCGGCGTGGGGGTGCTAGGAGAGGGGTCAGGGAGAGGAACCAGCCCAGGTTTATAGGGGCGGCGTGGGGGTGTTAGGAGAGGGGTCAGGGAGAGGAACCAGCCCAGGTTTATAGGGGCGGCGTGGGGGTGTTAGGAGAGGGGGCAGGGAGAGGAACCAGTCCAGGTTTATAGGGGCGGCGTGGGGGTGTTAGGAGAGGGGGCAGGGAGAGGAACCAGTCCAGGTTTATAGGGGCGGCGTGGGGGTGTTTTCCCCCCTCTTGGTGTGGTCTGGGTGTTGGATGGAGGAGTGGGCTTAGAGAACCATATAGTATGTACTGTCGTTTAGAAACCGCGTCTGTGTGTTGTATGCAGTAACGACGTGTTGGACAAGAACCAAGGTCATTGACGACGTGCTGGACAAGAACCAAGGTCATTGACGACGTGATGGACAAGAACCAAGGTCATTGACGACGTGTTGGACAAGAACCAAGGTCATTGACGACGTGTTGGACAAGAACCGAGGTCATTGACGACGTGTTGGACAAGAACCGAGGTCATTGACGACGTGTTGGACAAGAACCAAGGTCATTGACGACGTGTTGGACAAGAACCAGAGCTTCTCCACGCTGTAGATTTATTCTGATATTTATGAGCGTTTACTGTAAAGAATGTAGAAGCATTTAAGGTTTGTTGAAAACATAAAGATGTTTTTCATCAAATAAAGTCTGACATTAACTTTTACAGGCCACTATAACTGGACATTAATCTGGACAATTTTAAACAATTTAAATGTGCTGCATAGTAAAATCAAATCCCTGTTTTAAATGACTCTAGTTGATAAAGATCAGATGCCTCTTTTAAATGACTAGTTGATACAGATCAAAACTGTCACGATCGTTGAGAGACGGGTCAGACCAAGGTGCAGCGTGGTATGCGTACATATTTATTAGTGAAGATAAACACTTGACAAAACAACAAAAGCAACGTAACGTGAAGTCCTATGGGCTATACTCACAACAAGCCTAACAAGAACACAAACACGAGTCAAGATCCCACAACTAAGGTAGGCAACCAGGCTACTAAAGTATGATCCCCAATCAGAGACAACGAGCGACAGCTGCCTCTGATTGGGAATCACACCCGGCCAAACATAGAAAGATCAACTTAGATCTACAACATAGAAATACACTAACATAGATCTCAACAAAAAACTCACACCCTGACCCAACCAACAAGAGTTCTCTCGATCAGGGCGTGACAAAATCCCTGTTTTAAAATGACTCTAGTTGATAAAGATCAGATCCCTCTTTTAAATGATTCTAGTTGATACAGATCAAAACCCTGTTTTAAAATGACTCTAGTTGATGAAGATCAAATCCCTGTTTTAAATGACTCTAGTTGATGAAGATCAGATCCCTCTTTTAAATTACTCTAGTTGATAAAGATCAAATCCCTGTTTTAAAATGACTAGTTGATAAAAATCAAATCCCAGTTTAAAATGACTCTAGTTGATGAAGATCAAATCCCTGTTTTAAATGACTCTAGTTGATTAAGATCCATATCCCTGTTTTAATGACTAGTTGATGAAGATCAAATCCCTGTTTTAAATGACTCTAGTTGATGAAGATCAGATCCCTGTTTTAAATGACTCTAGTTGATGAAGATCAGATCCCTGTTTTAAATGACTCTAGTTGATGAAAATCAAATCCCTGTTTTAAATTACTCTAGTTGATAAAAATCAAATCCCTGTTTTAAATGACTCTAGTTGATAAAGATCAAATCCCTGTTTTAAATGACTCTAGTTGATAAAGATCAAATCCCTGTTTTAAATGACTCTGTCACGTCTACTCCGGCTCCTCCCCTCCGGCGTGCGACGTCGCTGGAATACTACCCACCGGTCCTGGGATTCTTCATTACGAGCACCTACAGATCATTATGATTCACACCTGGACTCCATTACCTTCCTCATGACTCACCTGCAGATCATTATGATTCACACCTGGACTCCATTACCTTCCTCATGACTCACCTGCAGATCATTATGATTCACACCTGGACTCCATTACCTTCCTCATGACTCACCTGCAGATCATTATGATTCACACCTGGACTCCATTACCTTCCTCATGACTCACCTGCAGATCATTATGATTCACACCTGGACTCCATTACCTTCCTCATTACCTCCCCTTTATCTGTCCCTCCCTTACGTTTAGTCCTCAGTAGGTATTGTTCTCGTGTCCATGCTATATCGCCACTGTTACGCTGGCTCGTTTGTTGTTTTATTAAATGTTTCACGTGCTTCTCGACTCACAGCGTCATTGTTACAGACTCTAGTTTATAAAGATCAAATCCCTGTTTTAAAATGACTCTAGTTGATAAAGATCAAATCCCTGTTTTAAAATGACTCTAGTTGATAAAGGTCAGATCCCTGTTTTAAAATGACTAGTTGATCAAGATCAAATAAAGTAACACAACTAGTTGTTATAAAACAGGGTTTTTTAAAATCCTGGATGCTGATTGGTTGATAGCAGGGAGTTATTCATGACAATTCCTGCAAAATGTGATAATGCCATAATTCCAGTTCAAGTATCAATGTGCATCCATTCATGAACTTCATCCAATGTCCCGGGCCAGATTTTTTATTTATTTTTTTCTAGACCTTATTTCACCCTGCGTTTGGTACAATGGGGGTTAATATAAGCTGACCTGTGCAACATGTTGCAGTTTTATTTTCTATCTCCACCGTGCCATGCATATGAACGTGACGAAACCAAAAGGTTCTCTGATCAAATTAATTGATCAGGATCATTATAAATTACAATAACAATGAAGGTGAAACAAATGTAAATGCACATAGTTTGCTGTCATTTCAGCTGCTTGATGTGATTGTGTGTTAGATTTAGTTGGCTAGCTAGCTAGCAAAAGGAGAAGTAACCTTAGCCTAGCTGTCATTTCAGCTGCTTGATGTGATTGTGTGTTAGCTTTAGTTGGCTAGCTAGCTAGCAAAAGGAGAAGTAACCTTAGCCTAGCTGTCCTTCATAACTATCTTATTGACTCGACAATCAGCTGGTTGTTGCCTACACTGCCTTCAGAAAGTATTCACACCCCTTGACTTATTCCACATTTTGTTGTGTTACAGCCTGAATTCAAAATGGATTTAAAAAAAAAAAATCTCTATGTAAGGTCCCACAAGTGGCAGTTAATGTCAGAGCAGAAACTATACCATGAAGTCCAAGGAACTGTCTGTAGATCTCCGAGATAGAATTGTGATGAGGCATATATCTGGGGAAGGGTATAAAACAATGTCTAGAGTGTTGAAAGTTTCCAAGAGCACAGTGGTCTCCATCATTGGGAAATTGAAAAACATATTGAACTATCCAGACTCTGCCTAGAGCTGGTTGTCCGACCAACCTAAGCAACCGGGCAAGAAGAAACTTGGTCAGGAAGGTGACCTAGAACCCAATGACAACTCTTACAGAACAACAGAGTTCCTTGGCTGAGACGGGAGAACCTACTAGAAGGACAACAGTCTCTACAGCACTTCACCAAACTGGGCTTCATGGGAGAGTGGCAAGACAGAAGCACAGCACGCCTGGAGTTTGCAAAAAGGCACGTGAAAGACTCGAGTGGTTTAAGGGGAAACATTTAAATGTCTTGGAATGGCCTAGTCAAAGCCCAGTCCTCAATCCAGTTGAGAATCTGTGGTATGACCTAAAGATTGCTGTACACCAGTGGAACCCATCCAACTTGGAGGAGCTGGAGCAGTTTTGCCTTGATGAATGGGCCAAAATCCCAGTGGCTAGATGTGCCAAGCTTATAGAGACATACCCCAAGAGACTTGCAGCTGTAATTGCTGCAAAAGGTGGACCTACAAAGTATTTGTCACGAATTCCGCAGAGGCTGCTCCTCCTCCTTGTTCGGGCAGGCTTCGGCGTTCGTCGTCCCCGGAGTACTAGCTGCCACCGTTTGATGTTATCTATGTTTGTTTGGTTTTGTCTGTTTAGTGCACCTGTTCCTTATCACGTCTTGATTATGTCACCTATAAGTTTCCTTTGGTTTTGTTTGTAGTTGTGTGTTGTTGTACGCCTGTCCGTTGGTGTAGGTTGTTTGTTTTCTTGTTGTTAGTGCTGTTCGCACTTTACGCACTGTTTTGCGTATTCGCTCGCCTCCTGTTTTGCGTATTCGCTCGCCTCCTGTTTTGCGTATTCGCTCGCCTCCTGTTTTGCGTATTCGCTCGCCTCCTGTTTATGAGGCCTGTATGGATTGTTCTTTGCTCCCGTGACTATTAAAAGTTGGATCGACTAAGCTTCTGTGTCCTGCGCCTGACTCCAACACCACATCCACATCAGCCCTTGACAGTATTGACTTTGTGGGGGTGAATAGTTATGCACGCTCAAGTATTCTGTTTTTTTGTCTTATTTCTTGCTTGTTTCACAATAAAAAATATTTTGCATCTACAAAGTGGTAGGCATGTTGTGTAAATCAAATTATACATACCCCCCAAAAATCAGTTTTAATACCAGGTTGTAAGGCTACAAAATAGTAAAAATGCCAAAAGTGTGAATACTTTCGCAAGCCACTGTACAGGCAAATCCTTGATGAGAATCTCCTTCAGAGTGCAAACGACCTTAGAGTTGGGTGAAGATCTACGTTCCAACAGGACAATGACCCTAAACATACATTTGCACACATTTCAAAAAACATGTTTTCACAATTATGGGGTATTGTGTGTAGATGGGTGAGAAAATAAATCGATTTAATCCATTTTGAATTCAGGCTGAAATATAACAATGTGGAATAAGTCAAGGGGTATGAATACCTTCTGAAGGCGCTGTATTTATAAATTATTTATTAAATCAGTATTTGCTGAAGTTCGTTGCCTATTTATGAATTATTTATTTAAATATTTATTTATTGAAGTTCTTGGCATCATTGAAATTCTGCTAGCTACATGCCAATTATTTGTTTAGCATAGCAACATGGAATGAATATAATGAACAACTGGGTGAAAACATCCAGCCTGTTTGTTACAACCAGCCTGTTTGGTTAGCAACTTCAGAACTAACAACTGGGTGAAAACAACCAGCCTGTTTGGTTAGCAACTTCAGAACTAACAACTGGGTGAAAACATCCAGCCTGTTTGGTTAGCAACTTCAGAACTAACAACTGGCTTTTGCCCAAAACTATATCATCTGGTGGAAGGATGAACTAAACCAAATGTACATTTCAGTCATTTAGCAGACGCTCTTATCCAGAGCGACTTACAATTTACTCATTCAAATAAAGTTGAATGAAAACATGTCGTTCATCTTTTTTTAAACATATGTTAGAAACCGTTTTATAAAAGCAATTAGGCCCTTGAACCCGGGAATGATTGTGTGATAACTTCCTCCTAAGGGTTGTTCAGTCAGAAGTTATCACACGATAATCCCCAGGTTCTCATGCCTTATTGCCTTGTTTCTATTCACTGGCTCTCCATAACATCAGGTGTAGCACATGGACTCACCCTAACCCTACTTCCATAGCCATCCTACCAGAGTCATAATCTCAATCACACTCCACACTGCCCTTTCCCACCTGGACAAAAGGAACACCTATGTGAGAATGATGTTCATTGACTACAGCTCAGCGTTCAACAACATAGTGCCCACAAAGCTCATCACTAAGCTAAGGACCCTGGGACTAAACACCTCCCTCTGCAACTGGATCCTGGACTTCCTGACGGGCCGCCCCCAAGGGTGGTAAGGGTAGGCTATAACCCTTCTACCAGAGTCATAACCCTTAAAACAGAGCCATAACCCTTCTTTCAGAGTCATAATCCTTCTACGATAGCCATAACCCTTCTTTCAGAGTCATAACCCTTATACCAGAGTCATAATAACAAACTGAACCAAATTGTTTCAATTCACTTGTTCTACACAACATCAGGAGCTGCACATGGCCTAACCATCACCTTAACTATAACCCCTGTATACCAGAGAGGAAACGGAGTAATGGTGTCTCCATCTGATCTTCACCTTTAGTTGAATCTCTTCTCTTATAGAGCCCACAGTGGAGGCACTATAGAGGGGAATATAGAGCGTAGCTTATAGACCCCACAGTGGAGGCACTATAGAGGGGAATATAGAGCGTAGCTTATAGAGCCCACAGTGGAGGCACTATAGAGGGGAATATAGAGCGTAGCTTATAGAGCCCACAGTGGAGGCACTATAGAGGGGAATACAGAGCGTAGCTTATAGAGCCCACAGTGGAGGCACTATAGAGGGGAATACAGAGCGTAGCTTATAGAGCCCACAGTGGAGGCACTATAGAGGGGAATACAGAGCGTAGCTTATAGAGCCCACAGTGGAGGCACTATAGAGGGGAATACAGAGCGTAGCTTATAGAGCCCACAGTGGAGGCACTATAGAGGGGAATATAGAGCGTAGCTTATAGAGCCCACAGTGGAGGCACTATAGAGGGGAATATAGAGCGTAGCTTATAGAGCCCACAGTGGAGGCACTATAGAGGGGAATATAGAGCGTAGCTTATAGAGCCCACAGTGGAGGCACTATAGAGGGGAATATAGAGCGTAGCTTATAGAGCCCACAGTGGAGGCACTATAGAGGGGAATATAGAGCGTAGCTTATAGAGCCCACAGTGGAGGCACTATAGAGGGGAATACAGAGCGTAGCTTATAGAGCCCACAGTGGAGGCACTATAGAGGGGAATATAGAGCGTAGCTTATAGAGCCCACAGTGGAGGCACTATAGAGGGGAATACAGAGCGTAGCTTATAGAGCCCACAGTGGAGGCACTATAGAGGGGAATACAGAGCGTAGCTTATAGAGCCCACAGTGGAGGCACTATAGAGGGGAATATAGAGCGTAGCTTATAGAGCCCACAGTGGAGGCACTATAGAGGGGAATATAGAGCGTAGCTTATAGAGCCCACAGTGGAGGCACTATAGAGGGGAATATAGAGCGTAGCTTATAGAGCCCACAGTGGAGGCACTATAGAGGGGAATACAGAGCGTAGCTTATAGAGCCCACAGTGGAGGCACTATAGAGGGGAATATAGAGCGTAGCTTATAGAGCCCACAGTGGAGGCACTATAGAGGGGAATACAGAGCGTAGCTTATAGAGCCCACAGTGGAGGCACTATAGAGGGGAACACAGAGCGTAGCTTATAGAGCCCACAGTGGAGGCACTATAGAGGGGAATACAGAGCGTAGCTTATAGAGCCCACAGTGGAGGCACTATAGAGGGGAATATAGAGCGTAGCTTATAGAGCCCACAGTGGAGGCACTATAGAGGGGAATATAGAGCGTAGCTTATAGAGCCCACAGTGGAGGCACTATAGAGGGGAATATAGAGCGTAGCTTATAGAGCCCACAGTGGAGGCACTATAGAGGGGAATACAGAGCGTAGCTTATAGAGCCCACAGTGGAGGCACTATAGAGGGGAACACAGAGCGTAGCTTATAGAGCCCACAGTGGAGGCACTATAGAGGGGAATACAGAGCGTAGCTTATAGAGCCCACAGTGGAGGCACTATAGAGGGGAATACAGAGCGTAGCTTATAGAGCCCACAGTGGAGGCACTATAGAGGGGAATATAGAGCGTAGCTTATAGAGCCCACAGTGGAGGCACTATAGAGGGGAATATAGAGCGTAGCTTATAGAGCCCACAGTGGAAGCACTATAGAGGGGAATACAGAGCGTAGCTTATAGAGCCCACAGTGGAGGCACTATAGAGGGGAACACGGAGCGTAGCTTATAGAGCCCACAGTGGAGGCACTATAGAGGGGAATATAGAGCGTAGCTTATAGAGCCCACAGTGGAGGCACTATAGAGGGGAATATAGAGCGTAGCTTATAGAGCCCACAGTGGAGGCACTATAGAGGGGAATATAGAGCGTAGCTTATAGAGCCCACAGTGGAGGCACTATAGAGGGGAATACAGAGCGTAGCTTATAGAGCCCACAGTGGAGGCACTATAGAGGGGAATACAGAGCGTAGCTTATAGAGCCCACAGTGGAGGCACTATAGAGGGGAATACAGAGCGTAGCTTATAGAGCCCACAGTGGAGGCACTATAGAGGGGAATACAGAGCGTAGCTTATAGAGCCCACAGTGGAGGCACTATAGAGGGGAATACAGAGCGTAGCTTATAGAGCCCACAGTGGAGGCACTATAGAGGGGAATACAGAGCGTAGCTTATAGAGCCCACAGTGGAGGCACTATAGAGGGGAATACAGAGCGTAGCTTATAGAGCCCACAGTGGAGGCACTATAGAGGGGAATACAGAGCGTAGCTTATAGAGCCCACAGTGGAGGCACTATAGAGGGGAATACAGAGCGTAGCTTATAGAGCCCACAGTGGAGGCACTATAGAGGGGAATACAGAGCGTAGCTTATAGAGCCCACAGTGGAGGCACTATAGAGGGGAATACAGAGCGTAGCTTATAGAGCCCACAGTGGAGGCACTATAGAGGGGAATACAGAGCGTAGCTTATAGAGCCCACAGTGGAGGCACTATAGAGGGGAATACAGAGCGTAGCTTATAGAGCCCACAGTGGAGGCACTATAGAGGGGAATATAGAGCGTAGCTTATAGAGCCCACAGTGGAGGCACTATAGAGGGGAATACAGAGCGTAGCTTATAGAGCCCACAGTGGAGGCACTATAGAGGGGAATACAGAGCGTAGCTTATAGAGCCCACAGTGGAGGCACTATAGAGGGGAATATAGAGCGTAGCTTATAGAGCCCACAGTGGAGGCACTATAGAGGGGAATACAGAGCGTAGCTTATAGAGCCCACAGTGGAGGCACTATAGAGGGGAATACAGAGCGTAGCTTATAGAGCCCACAGTGGAGGCACTATAGAGGGGAATACAGAGCGTAGCTTATAGAGCCCACAGTGGAGGCACTATAGAGGGGAATATAGAGCGTAGCTTATAGAGCCCACAGTGGAGGCACTATAGAGGGGAATATAGAGCGTAGCTTATAGAGCCCACAGTGGAGGCACTATAGAGGGGAATATAGAGCGTAGCTTATAGAGCCCACAGTGGAGGCACTATAGAGGGGAATATAGAGCGTAGCTTATAGAGCCCACAGTGGAGGCACTATAGAGGGGAATACAGAGCGTAGCTTATAGAGCCCACAGTGGAGGCACTATAGAGGGGAATACAGAGCGTAGCTTATAGAGCCCACAGTGGAGGCACTATAGAGGGGAATACAGAGCGTAG
Source organism: Coregonus ussuriensis (assembly GCA_031479575.1). Taxonomy (NCBI): domain Eukaryota; kingdom Metazoa; phylum Chordata; class Actinopteri; order Salmoniformes; family Salmonidae; genus Coregonus; species Coregonus ussuriensis. Next base: position 1,866,377 of record CM062481.1, read on the forward strand.
CTTATAGAGCCCACAGTGGAGGCACTATAGAGGGGAATATAGAGCGTAGCTTATAGAGCCCACAGTGGAGGCACTATAGAGGGGAATACAGAGCGTAGCTTATAGAGCCCACAGTGGAGGCACTATAGAGGGGAATACAGAGCGTAGCTTATAGAGCCCACAGTGGAGGCACTATAGAGGGGAATACAGAGCGTAGCTTATAGAGCCCACAGTGGAGGCACTATAGAGGGGAATACAGAGCGTAGCTTATAGAGCCCACAGTGGAGGCACTATAGAGGGGAATACAGAGCGTAGCTTATAGAGCCCACAGTGGAGGCACTATAGAGGGGAATACAGAGCGTAGCTTATAGAGCCCACAGTGGAGGCACTATAGAGGGGAATACAGAGCGTAGCTTATAGAGCCCACAGTGGAGGCACTATAGAGGGGAATATAGAGCGTAGCTTATAGAGCCCACAGTGGAGGCACTATAGAGGGGAATACAGAGCGTAGCTTATAGAGCCCACAGTGGAGGCACTATAGAGGGGAATACAGAGCGTAGCTTATAGAGCCCACAGTGGAGGCACTATAGAGGGGAATACAGAGCGTAGCTTATAGAGCCCACAGTGGAGGCACTATAGAGGGGAATACAGAGCGTAGCTTATAGAGCCCACAGTGGAGGCACTATAGAGGGGAATACAGAGCGTAGCTTATAGAGCCCACAGTGGAGGCACTATAGAGGGGAATATAGAGCGTAGCTTATAGAGCCCACAGTGGAGGCACTATAGAGGGGAATATAGAGCGTAGCTTATAGAGCCCACAGTGGAGGCACTATAGAGGGGAATACAGAGCGTAGCTTATAGAGCCCACAGTGGAGGCACTATAGAGGGGAATACAGAGCGTAGCTTATAGAGCCCACAGTGGAGGCACTATAGAGGGGAATATAGAGCGTAGCTTATAGAGCCCACAGTGGAGGCACTATAGAGGGGAATATAGAGCGTAGCTTATAGAGCCCACAGTGGAGGCACTATAGAGGGGAATACAGAGCGTAGCTTATAGAGCCCACAGTGGAGGCACTATAGAGGGGAATACAGAGCGTAGCTTATAGAGCCCACAGTGGAGGCACTATAGAGGGGAATATAGAGCGTAGCTTATAGAGCCCACAGTGGAGGCACTATAGAGGGGAATATAGAGCGTAGCTTATAGAGCCCACAGTGGAGGCACTATAGAGGGGAATACAGAGCGTAGCTTATAGAGCCCACAGTGGAGGCACTATAGAGGGGAATATAGAGCGTAGCTTTATAGAGCCCACAGTGGAGGCACTATAGAGGGGAATATAGAGCGTAGCTTATAGAGCCCACAGTGGAGGCACTATAGAGGGGAATACAGAGCGTAGCTTATAGAGCCCCACAGTGGAGGCACTATAGAGGGGAATATAGAGCGTAGCTTATAGAGCCCACAGTGGAGGCACTATAGAGGGGAATATAGAGCGTAGCTTATAGAGCCCACAGTGGAGGCACTATAGAGGGGGAATACAGAGCGTAGCTTATAGAGCCCCACAGTGGAGGCACTATAGAGGGGGAATATAGAGCGTAGCTTATAGAGCCCACAGTGGAGGCACTATAGAGGGGAATATAGAGCATAGCTTATAGAGCCCACAGTGGAGGCACTATAGAGGGGAATATAGAGCGTAGCTTATAGAGCCCACAGTGGAGGCACTATAGAGGGGAATACAGAGCGTAGCTTATAGAGCCCACAGTGGAGGCACTATAGAGGGGAATATAGAGCGTAGCTTATAGAGCCCACAGTGGAGGCACTATAGAGGGGAATATAGAGCGTAGCTTATAGAGCCCACAGTGGAGGCACTATAGAGGGGAATACAGAGCGTAGCGTTGGGTACAAAGTGGGTTTGTTCTGGTGCTGGGTGTTATCTTACTGCACAGGAAGTGCATGTTAGGGTCATTGGGGAGCAGCGGTGGGGCTCTGCGTCTGGCCACATCTGTTCAAATAAGAGACCTATAAAATAAAATATGATTTATCACATGCGTCGAATACAACAGGTGTAGACTTAACCATGAAATGCTTGCTTACGAGCCCTTCCCAACAATGCAGAGTTAAAAAATAATAATACAAGTAAAAATAATAAAACAAGAGGAAGAAAATACTCAAGAATGGAGCCAAATACAGGGAGTACCAGTATCAGATCAATGTGGAGCTATATACAGGGAGTACCAGTACCAGATCAATGTGGACCTATATACAGGGAGTACCAGTACCAGATCAATGTGGACCTATATACAGGGAGTACCAGTACCAGATCAATGTGGAGCTATATACAGGAAGTACCAGATCAATGTGGAGCTATATACAGGGAGTACCAGTACCAGATCAATGTGGAGCTATATACAGGAAGTACCAGATCAATGTGGAGCTATATACAGGGAGTACTAGTACCAGATCAATGTGGAGCTATATACAGGAAGTACCAGATCAATGTGGAGCTATATACAGGGAGTACCAGATCAATGTGGAGCTATATACAGGGAGTACCAGTACCAGATCAATGTGGAGCTATATACAGGAAGTACCAGTACCAGATCAATGTGGAGCTATATACAGGAAGTACCAGATCAATGTGGAGCTATATACAGGGAGTACCAGTACCAGATCAATGTGGAGCTATATACAGAGAGTACCAGTACCAGATCAATATGCAGGGCTATAAGACTGGAACGAATTGCAAAAATCTCTGAAGCTGGAGACTCTTATCTCCCTCAATAACTTTAAGCATCAGTTGTCAGAGCACCTTACCGATCACTGCACCTGTACACAGCCCATCTGAAATTAGCCCACCCAACTACCTCATCCCTATATTGTTATTTATTTTGCTCTTTTGCACCCCAGTATCTCTATTTGCACATAATCTCTTGCACATCTAGCATTCCAGTGTTAATACTATTGTAATTATTTTGCACTATAGCCTATTTATTGCCTTACCTCCATAACTTGCTACATTTGCACACACTGTATATATATTTTCTGTTGTATTTTTGACTTTATGTTTTTTACCCCATATGTAACTCTGTGTTGTTTTTATTGCACTGCTTTGCTTTATCTTGGCCAGGTCGCAGTTGTAAATGAGAACCTGTTCTCAACTGGCTTACCTGGTTAAATAAAGGTTAAATATATATATATTTTTTAAATAAGGTATTTGAGGTAGATATGTACATGAAGGCAGGGTAAAGTGACTAGGCATCAGGATAGATAATAATAAGGTATTTGAGGTAGATATGTAAATGAAGGCAGGGTAAAGTGACTAGGCATCAGGATAGATAATAATAAGGTATTTGAGGTAGATATGTACATGAAGGCAGGGTAAAGTGACTAGGCATCAGGATAGATAATATTAAGGTATTTGAGGTAGATATGTACATGAAGGCAGGGTAAAGTGACTAGGCATCAGGATAGATAATAATAAGGTATATGAGGTAGATATGTACATGAAGGCAGGGTAAAGTGACCCGGCATCAGGATAGATAATAATAAGGTATTTGAGGTAGATATGTAAATGAAGGCAGGGTAAAGTGACTAGGCATCAGGATAGATAATAATAAGGTATTTGAGGTAGATATGTACATGAAGGCAGGGTAAAGTGACTAGGCATCAGGATAGATAATATTAAGGTATTTGAGGTAGATATGTACGTGAAGGCAGGGTAAAGTGACTAGGCATCAGGATAGATAATAATAAGGTATATGAGGTAGATATGTACATGAAGGCAGGGTAAAGTGACCCGGCATCAGGATAGATAATAATAAGGTATTTGAGGTAGATATGTACATGAAGGCAGGGTAAAGTGACTAGGCATCAGGATAGATAATAATAAGGTATTTGAGGTAGATATGTACATGAAGGCAGGGTAAAGTGACTAGGCATCAGGATAGATAATAATACGGTATTTGAGGTAGATATGTCCATGAAGGCAGGGTAAAGTGACTAGGCATCAGGATAGATAATAATAAGGTATTTGAGGGAGATATGTCCATGAAGGCAGGGTAAAGTGACTAGGCATCAGGATAGATAATAATACGGTATTTGAGGTAGATATGTACATGAAGGCAGGGTAAAGTGACCCGGCATCAGGATATATAATAATAAGAGTAAAATAAAGAACAGAGTAGCAGCAGCAAATGATGAGTGTAAAAGTGTGTGTGTGTGTGTGCACTTGTTTTCCTACATTATCAGGACCCCATTGTCCTAACATTTCACCTTAATGACCTGAAATGGGAGGAAAACAATAACTTTTCAGGTCCTGAATTTGTTCAAATACTATTTTAAGCTTACGGGTTAGGTTTAGGGTTTTGGGGTTAGGTTTAGGGTTAGGTTTAGGGTTAGATTTAGGGTTTTGGGGTTAGGTTTAGGGTTAGATTTAGGGTTAGGTTTAGAGTTAGGGTTAGGGTTTTGGTTTTAGGGTTAGGGTTTAGGGAAAATATGATTTTTAATGGTGAACAAATTGTACACTCCAACAAGACCTGAAATTTCACAGAAACACAGCTGTGTTTGTGTGTGTTTGTGTTTATAGTGTGTGTAGTGTGTATATATCATCTTGTGAGTGTGCATAGTGCAAGATAGGGTCAGTGCAGATAGTCCGGGTAACCATTTAACTATTTAGCAGTCTTATGGCTATTTAGCAATAGTATGTCACCACACTCCTCCGCACACTCCACTGGCTTCCAGTTGAGGCTCGCATCTACTACAAGATATTGGTGCTTGCGATTTAGCGATCGTATGGCTATTTAGCAGTCGTATGGCCATTTAGCAGTCGTATGGCTATTTAGCAGTCATATGGCTATTTAGCAGTCGTATGGCTATTTAGCAGTTGTATGGCTATTTAGCGGACGTATGGCTATTTAAAAGTCGTATGGCTATTTAGCAGTCGTATGGCTATTTAGCAGTCTTATGGCTTGGGGGTAGAAGTTGTCTCGGAAGCCGAGAACCTATAATCCGGTACCATTTGCTGGACGGTAGCAGAGTGAACAGTCTATGGCTTGCGTGGATGGATGGAGTCTTTGGCACTTGTTTGGGCTTTCCTTTGACACCGCATGACATGAGTTGGACAGGAAGCATAGAGTGGAATGGAGTCTATTCACAGAAGCTGTGTGTGAATACCTGTTTTATATACCGTTTTATTTGCATAATATGGAGCTTCAGTAAAAAGTAAAAAATAGTATTGAATGTGTAATACATATATATGTACATTCAGCGCATTCGGAAAGTATTCAGACCCTTTGACTTTTCCACATTTTGTTACATTACAGCCTCATTCTAAAATGGATTAAATGGGTTTTTCCCCTCATCAATCTACACACAATACCCCATAATGACAAAGCAAAAATAGTTTTAAATGTATTCAAAATAGAAAACGGAAATATCACATTTACATAGTCTTGTGGGGTATGCCTGGGTGTCTGAGCTGTGTGCCAGTAGTTCAAACAGACAGCTCGGTGCATTCAACATGTCAATACCTCTCACAAATACAAGTAGTGATGAAGTCAATCTCTCCTCCACTTTGAGCCAGGAGAGATTGACATGCATATTATTAATGTTAGCTCTCTGTGTACATCCAAGGGCCAGCCGTGCTGCCCTGTTCTGAGCCAATTGCAATTTTCCTAAATCCCTTTTTGTGGCATCTGACCACACGACTGAACAGTAGTCCAGGTGCGACAAAACTAGGGCTTGTAGGACCTGCCTTGTTGATAGTGCTGTTAAGAAGGTAGAGTAGCGCTTTATTATGGACAGACTTCTCCCCATCTTAGCTACTGTTGTATCAATATGTTTTGACCATGATAGTTTACAATCAAGAGTTACTCCAAGCAGTTTAGTCACCTCAACTTGCTCAATTTCCACATTATTTATTACAAGATTTAGTTGAGGTTCAGGGTTTAGTGAATGATTTGTCCCAAATACAATGCTTTTAGTTAAAAAAATATTTAGGACAAACATATTCCATGCCACCCACTCTGAAACTAACTGCAGCTCTTTGTTAAGTGTTACTGTCATTTCAGTCGCTGTAGTAGCTGACGTGTATAGTGTTGAGTCATCCGTATACATAGACACACTGGCTTTACTCAAAGTCAGTGGCATGTCGTTAGTAAAGATTGAAAAAAGTAATGGGCCAAGACAGCTGCCCTGGGGAATTCCTGATTCTACCTTGGATTATGTTGGAGAGACTTCCACTAAAGAAAACCCTCTGTGTTCTGTTAGACAGGTAACTCTTTATCCACAATATAGCAGGGGGTGTAAAGCCATAACACATATGTTTTTCCAGGAGCAGACTACGATCGGTAATGTCAAAAGCAGCACTGAAGTCTAACAAAACAGCCTCCACAATCTTTTTATCATCAATTTCTCTCAGCCAATCATCAGTCATTTGTGAAAGTGCTGTGCTTGTTGAATGTCCTTACCTACAAGAGTGCTAAAAGTCTGCTGTCAATTTGTTTACTGTAAAATAGTATTGTATCTGGTCAAACACAATTTCAAAAGTTTACTAAGGGTTGGTAACAGGCTGATTGGTCGGCTATTTAAGCCAGTAAAGGGGGCTTTACTATTCTTAGGTAGCGGAATTACTTTTGTTTCCCTCCAGGCCTGAGGGCACACACATTTCTATTAGGCTTAAATTGAAGATATGGCAAATAGGAGTGGCAACATCGTCCGCTATTATCCTCAGTAATTTTCCATCCATGTTGTCAGACCCCAGTGGCTTGTCATTGTTGATAGACAACAATACTTTTTTCACCTCTTCCACACTCACTTTATGGAATTGAAAATTACAATGCTTGTCTTTCATAATTTGGTCAGATATACTTGGATGTGTAGTGTCAGCGTTTGTTGCTTGCATGTCATGCCTAAGTTTGCTAATCTTGCCAATAAAAAAATTAAAGTAGTTGGCAATATCAGTTGGTTTTGTGATGAATGAGCCATCTGATTCAATAAACAATGGAGCTGAGTTTGCCTTTTTCCCAAAATGTCATTTAAGATGCTCCAAAGCTTTTTACTATCATTCTTTGTCATTTATCTTTGTTTCATAGTGTACTTTCTTCTTCTTTTTATTCAGTTTAGTCACATGATTTCTCAATATGCTGTGAGGACAGACGCTGGGAGACGAGAAGCAAGGCAAAGCAAGGGATTTTAGACATTTAATATAGACATGAAACAAACCACGGACAGCGTCTGGGGAAACTAAACAACAGTAATGAGGTTAAAGATGAGTTCGCAGCCCAGGAGCTGCAATTGAGGAACAGACAGATATAGGGGAGGTAATTAAGCCGTGATGAAGTTCAGGTGAGTCCAATGAAGTGCTGATGCATGTAATGATGGTGACAGGTGTGCGTAATGAAGGGTAGCCTAGCGCCCTCGAGCACCAGGGAAGGGGAGCGGGAGCAGGCGTGACAGTCCCCCCCCCCCCCTGTAGGGACGCCACCTTGCAGACTCGGACCAGCTCCACCATTGGAAGACACAAGGAGTTACTTCACAATCTTATGGAAGGATTCCAGACCTTGGCGCAATGCCACAACCGCACTTTCAATTCATTGCTGGAGCAATTCCGCGGATTGACTATTAGGCAGCCAGCCACTCAGTAACCCCGCTGTCAGCAGCGCGTCTCCCCAGCCCACCCCGGCTTCCCGAGAACCCCGTTTACCTCCTCCGGAACGCTACGCTTGAGATTCAGGAACCTGTCTGGCATTTCTCTCCCAGTGCTTCCTGATCTTCAAGCTGCAGCCCTCTTCTTTTCCCTCGGACCGCTCGAAGATAGCTTACCTTATAACGCTGATGTCCGGGAGGCCTCTCGCCTGGGCTATGGCGGTGTGGGAGCAACAATCCACCGTGTCAGAATGGAGGAGTTCATGAAGGAGGTGAAAAAGGTGTTCGATTCTCCGTTGTCTGGGAGAGAGGCTGCTCGGAAGCTACTCTTACTACGTCAAGACTCCTTTAGTTTGTCAGATTGATGCGGTCAATTTCCGCACATTGGACGCCGAGAGTGCCTGGAATCCCTGTTCGACACTCTGCGGCTGGCCTCCTTCAACCACTCCATGTTCCTCACTGCCCCTGGTCCCATATATCCCTGGACTTCGTCACTGGTCTCCATAAGATGGCAACACCACTATCCTTACGGTGGTGGCTAGGTTTTCCAAAGCCGCCCCATTCATTCCCCTTCCCAAGTTACCCTCTGCCAAGGACACGGCCCAGCTCATGATGCAGCACGTCTTCTGGATCCATGGACTTCCGGTGGACATGGTCTCCAATTGCAGTCCTCAGTTCTCGTCCCGGTTCTGGAAGGTGTTCTGCACTCTCATTGGGTCGTAGGCCAGCCTGTCCTCCGGTTTTCGCCCACAGTCCAATGGCCAGTCGGAGCAAGCCAGTCAGGACCTGGAGACGGCTCTTCGTTGCCTCGTCTATGCTAACCCCACCACCTGGAGCCAGCAACTCGTATGGGTGGAATACGCCCGCAACACCCTTCCCTGCTTGGCCACTGGTCTCTCGCCTTTTGAGTGTTCCATGGGATACAGTTGCTTGCAAAATTATTCACGCCTTTGGCATTTTCTCTATTTTGTTGCCTTAAAACCTGGAATAAAAATTTATTTTTGGGGGGTTTGTATTATTTGATTTACACACCATGCCTACCACTTTGAAGATGCAAAATATTTTTTTATTGTGAAACAAGCAAGAAATAAGACAACAAAAACAGAAAACTTGAGCGTGCAAACTAAGCTTGGAACATCTAGCCACTGGGATTTTGGCCCATTCGTCAAGGCATAACTGCTCCAGCTCCATCAAGTTTGATGGATTCTGCTGGTGTACAGCAATCTTTAAGTCATACCACAGATTCTCAATTGGTTTGAGGTCTGGGCTTTGACTAGGCTAATGGTGCTCTGTGGGATGTTCAAAGTTTCTGATATTTTTTTATAACCCAACCCTGATCTGTACTTCTCCACAACTTTGTCACTGACCTGTTTGGAGAGCTCCTTGGTCTTCATGGTGTCCCTTGCTTGGAGGTGCCCCTTGCTTAGTGGTGTTGCAGACTCTGGGGCCTTTCAGAACAGGTGTATATATACTGAGATCATGAGACAGATCATGTGGTACTTAGACTGCACACAGGTGGACTTTATTTAATTAATTATGTGACTTCTGAAGGTAATTGGTTGCACCAGATCTTATTTAGGGGCTTCTTAGCAAAGGGGGTGAATACATATGCATGCACCACTTTTACATTATATATTTTATATACTTTTTTTAAACAAGTTATTTTTTTCATTTCACTTCACCAATTTGGACTATTTTGTGTATGTCCATTACATGAAATCCAAATAAAAATCCATTTAAATTACAGGTTGTAATGCAACAAAATAGGAAAAATTCCAAGAGTGATGAATACTTTTGCAAGGCACTGTATGTATATACAGTGGGGAGAACAAGTATTTGATACACTTCCGATTTCGCAGGTTTTCCTACTTACAAAGCATTTAGAGGTCTGTAATTTTTATCATAGGTACACATCAACTGTGAGAGCCGGAATCTAAAACAAAAATCCAGAAAATCATATTGTATGATTTTTAAGTAATAATTAGCATTTTCTTGCATGACATAAGTATTTGATCACCTACCAACCAGGAAGAATTCCGGCTCTCACAGACCTGTTAGTTTTTCTTTAAGAAGCCCTCCTGTTCTCCACTCATTACCTGTATTAACTGCACCTGTTTGAACTCATTACCTGTATAAAAGACAACTGTCCACACACTCAATCAAACAGACTCCAACCTCTCCACAATGGCCAAGACCAGAGAGCTGTGTGAGGACATCAGGGATAAAATTGTAGACCTGCACAAGGCTGGGATGGTGCTACAGGACAATAGGCAAGCAGCTTGGTGAGAAGGCAACAACTGTTGGCGCAATTATTAGAAAATGGAAGAAGTTCAAGATGACGGTCAATCACCCTCGGTCTGGGGCTCCATGCAATATCTCACCTTGTGGGGCATCAATGATCATGAGGAAGGTGAGGGATCAGCCCAGAACTACACGGCAGGACCTGGTCAATGACCTGAAGAGAGCTGGGACCACAGTCTCAAAGAAAACCATTAGTAACACACTACGCCGTCATGGATTAAAATCCTGCAGCGCACGCAAGGTCCCCCTGCTCAAGCCAGCGCATGTCCAGGCCCGTCTGAAGTTTGCCAATGACCATCTGGATTATCCAGAGGAGGAATGGGAGAAGGTCATGTGGTCTGATGAGACAAAAATAGAGCTTTTTGGTCTAAACTCCACTCGCCGTGTTTGGAGGAAGAAGAAGGATGAGTACAACCCAAGAACACCATCCCAACCGTGAAGCATGGAAGGGAAACATCATTCTTTGGGGATGCTTTTCTGCAAACGGGACAGGATGACTGCACCGTATTGAGGGGAGGATGGATGGGGCCATGTATCGCGAGATCTTGGCCAACAACCTCCTTCCCTCAGTAAGAGCATTGAAGATGGGTTGTGGCTGGGTCTTCCAGCATGACAACGACCCAAAACACACAGCCAGGGCAACTAAGGAGTTGCTCCGAAAGAAGCATCTCAAGGTCCTGGAGTGGCCTAGCCAGTCTCCAGACCTGATCCCAATAGAAAATCTTTGGAGGGAGCTGAAAGTCCGTATTGCCCAGCGACAGCCCCGAAACCTGAAGGATCTGGAGAAGGTCTGTATGGAGGAGTGGGCCAAAATCCCTGCTGCAGTGTGTGCAAACCTGGTCAAGACCTACAGGAAACGTATGATCTCTGTAATTGCAAACAAAGGTTTCTGTACCAAATATTAAGTTCTACTTTTCTGATGTATCAAATACTTATGTCATGCAATAAAATGCAAATTAATTACTTTAAAAAAATACAATGTGATTTTCTGGATTTTTGTTTTAGATTCCGTCTCTCACAGTTGAAGTGTACCTATGATAAAAATGACAGACCTCTACATGCTTTGTAAGTAGGAAAACCTGCAAAATCGGCAGTGTATCAAATACTTGTTCTCCCCACTGTATATATATATATATGTATGTGTATGTATATGTTTGTATATATATATATATATATATTTGTTAGAAGATAAAAACCCATTGGGGATTGGAAGTGATGCAGACAAATACATTGATGGAAGTTCCAATGTACAGTAGTTGTCGATAGTTTACATACACCTTAGCCAAATACATTTAAACTCAGTTTTTCACCATTTCTGACCTTTAAACCTAGTAAAAATTCCCTGGTAGAAGTGTATATACACTCAATTAGTATTTGGTAGCATTGCCTTTAAATTGTTTAACTTGGGTCAAACGTTTCGGGTAGCCTTCCACAAGCTTCCCACAATAAGTTGGGTGAATTGTGGCCCATTCCTCCTGACAGAGCTGGTGTAACTGAGTCAGGTTTGTAGGCCTCCTTGCTCGCACACGCTTTTTCAGTTCTGCCCACAAATATTCTATAGGATTGAGGTCAGGGCTTTGTGATGGCCACTCCAACACCTTGACTTTGTTGTCCTTGAGCCATTTTGCCACAACTTTGGAAGTATGCTCTATCAACTGAGCTACATCCCTGCTGGCCATTCCCTCCCCTCCCCAACCCTGGACGACGCTGGGCCAATTGCGCGCCGCCCCATGGGTCTCCCGGTCACGGCCGGCTACGACAGACTGATCACGGCCGGCACAAACACATATAACTGATATAGCCTGACAGACTGATATAGGGATTATACTATAGGAGTATCACAAGCCTTCGCTAATTTAGTTGCAGTTTTCCAGTACATTTCGGCTTCTCTCGCCTGCCTTTCTTTGTGGTTCTTGTGTCAGCCGAGGTGGCTTCTCTCGCCTGTCTCAGTCGAAGTGGCTTCTCTAACCTGCCTTTTTGTCTGGTTCTTGTCAATTGGTAGAGCATGGCGCTTGTAACGCCAGGGTAGTGGGTTCGATCCCCGGGACCACCAATACATAAAAAATGTATGCACACATGACTGTAAGTCGCTTTGGATAAAAGCGTCTGCTAAAAGGCAATATTATTATATTACAGTGGGGAAAAAAAGTATTTAGTCAGCCACCAATTGTGCAAGTTCTCCCACTTAAAAAGATGAGAGAGGCCTGTCATGTTCATCATAGGTACACGTCAACTATGACAGACAAATTTAGAATTTTTTTCTCCAGAAAATCACATTATAGGATTTTTAATGAATTTATTTGCAAATTATGGTGGAAAAAAAGTATTTGGTCACCTACAAACAAGCAAGATTTCTGGCTCTCACAGACCTGTAACTTCTTCTTTAAGAGGCTCCTCTGTCCTCCACTCGTTACCTGTATTAATGGCACCTGTTTGAACTTGTTATCAGTATAAAAGTCACCTGTCCACAACCTCAAACAGTCACACTCCAAACTCCACTATGGCCAAGACCAAAGAGCTGTCAAAGGACACCAGAAACAAAATTGTAGACCTGCACCAGGCTGGGAAGACTGAATCTGCAATAGGTAAGCAGCTTGGTTTGAAGAAATCAACTGTGGGAGCAATTATTAGGAAATGGAAGACATACAAGACCACTGATAATCTCCCTCGATCTGGGGCTCAACGCAAGATCTCACCCAGTGGGGTCAAAATGATCACAAGAACGGTGAGCAAAAATCCCAGAACCACATGGGGGGACCTAGTGAATGACCTGCAGAGAGCTGGGACCAAAGTAACAAAGCCTACCATCAGTAACACACTACGCCGCCAGGGACTCAAATCCTGCAGTGCCAGACGTGTCCCCCTGCTTAAGCCAGTACATGTCCAGGCCCGTCTGAAGTTTGCTAGAGTGCATTTGGATGATCCAGAAGAGGATTAGGAGAATGTCATATGGTCAGATGAAACCAAAATAGAACTTTTTGGTAAAAACTCAACTCGTCGTGTTTGGAGGACAAAGAATGCTGAGTTGCATCCAAAGAACACCATACCTACTGTGAAGCATGGGGGTGGAAACATCATGCTTTGGGGCTGTTTTTCTGCAAAGGGACCAGGATGACTGATCCGTGTAAAGGAAAGAATGAATGGGGCCATGTATCGTGAGATTTTGAGTGAAAACCTCCTTCCATCAGCAAGGGCATTGAAGATGAAACGTGGCGGGGTCTTTCAGCATGACAATGATCCCAAACACACCGCCCGGGCAACGAAGGAGTGGCTTCGTAAGAAGCATTTCAAGGTCCTGGAGTGGCCTAGCCAGTCTCCAGATCTCAACCCCATAGAACATCTTTGGAGGGAGTTGAAAGTCCGTGTTGCCCAGCGACAGCCCCAAAACATCACTGCTCTGGAAGAGATCTGCATGGAGGAATGGGCCAAAATAACAGCAACAGTGTGTGAAAACCTTGTGAAGACTTACAGAAAACGTTTGACCTGTGTCATTGCCAACAAAGGGTATATAACAAAGTATTGAGAAACTTTTGTTATTGACCAAATACTTATTTTCCACCATAATTTGCAAATAAATTCATTAATAATCCTACAATGTGATTTTCTGGATTTCTTTTTCTCATTTTGTCTGTCATAGTTGACGTGTACCTATGATGAAAATTACAGGCCTCTCTCATCTTTTTAAGTGGGAGAACTTGCACAATTGGTGGCTGACTAAATACTTTTTTTCCCCACTGTATATTCTTGTCTCAGTCGAGGTGGCTTCTCTAACCTGTCTCAGTCAAGGAGGCATCTTTTGCCTGCCTTTCTGTGTGGTTCTTTTCTTAGTCAAGGAGGCATCTTTTGCCTGCCTTTCTGTGTGGTTCTTGTCTTAGTCAAGGAGGCATCTTTTGCCTGCCTTTCTGTGTGGTTCTTGTCTCAGTCAAGGTGGCTTCTCTAGCCTGCCTTTCTGTGTGGTTCTTGTCTCAGTCGAGGTGACTTCTTTAGCCTGCCTTTCTGTGTGGTTCTTGTCTCAGTCGAGGTGGCTTCTCTTGCCTGTCTGCAGGGTCTTTGTCTCTGTCAAGGTGTCTTCTCTAGCCTTTCTGTATAGTTCTTGTCTCAGTCGAATACAACAGGTGTAGTGAAATGCTTACTTACAAGCCCTTAACCAACAATGCAAATAGTCCGGATAGCCATTATTAGCTGTCCAGGAGTCATAATACTTGGGGGTAGAAGTTGTTAAGAAACCTTTTGGACCTAGACTTGGCGCTCCGGTACAGCTTGCCGTGCGGTAGCAGAGAGAATATTCTATGACTAGGGTGGCTGGAGTCTTTGACAATTGTTAGGGCCTTCCTTTGACACCGCCTGGTATAGAGGTCCTGGATGGCAGGAAGCTTGGCCCCAGTGATGTACTGGGCCGTACGTACTACCCTCTGTAGTGCGGTCGGAGGCCGAGCAGTTGCCATACAAGGCAGTGATGCAACCAGTCAGGATGCTCTCGATGGTGCAGTAGTAGAACCTTTTGAGGACCCGAGGACCCATGCCAAATATTTTCAGTCTCCTGAGTGGGAATAGGCTTTTTCGTGCCCTCTTCAAGACTGTCTTCGTGTGTTTGTACCATGATAGTTTGTTGGTGATGTGGACACCAAGGAACTTGAAGCTCTCAACCTGCTCCACTACAGCCCTGTTGATGAGATTGGGGGCGTGCTCAGTCGTCTTTTTTTTTCCTGTGGTCAACAATCGTCTCCTTTGTCTTGATCACGTTGAGGGAGAGGTTGTTATCCTGGCACCACATGGCCAGGTCTCTGACCTCCTGTCTGACCTCCTCCGTTGTCGGTGATCAGGCCTTCCACTGTTGTGTCATCGGCAAACTTAATGATGGTGTTGGATTTGTGCCTGGCCATGCAGTCATGTTGTGAACAGGGAGTACAGGAGGGGACTGAGCACGCACCCCTGAAGGCCCCTCATGTTGAGGATGAGCGTGGCAGATGTGTTGTTGCCTACCCTTACCACCTGGGGGCGGCCTGTCAGGAAGTCCAGGATCCAGTTGCAGAGGGAGGTGTTTAGTCCCAGGATCCTTAGCTTAGTGATGAGCTTTGAGGGCGCTATGGTGTTGAACGCTGAGCTCTAGTCAATGAATAGCATTCTCATGTAATAATATAATAATAATATGCCATTTAGCAGACGCTTTTATCCAAAGCGACTTACAGTCATGCGTGCATACATTTTTGTGTTTGGGTGGTCCCGGAGATCGAACCCACTACCTTGGCGTTACAAGCGCCGTGCTCTACCAGCTGAGCTACAGAGGACCACCATGTAGGTGTTCCTCTTGTCCAGGTGGGAAAGGGCAGTGTGAAGTGCAATAGAGATTGCATCATCTGTGGATCTGTTGGGTCTGTATGCAAATTGGAGTGGGTCTAGGGTTTCTGGGATAATGGTGTGAGCCATGACCAACCTTTCAATACACTTCATGGCTACAGATGTGAGTGCAACGGGTCGGTAGTCATTTAGGTAGGTTTTCTTAGTGTTCTTGGCCACAGGGACTATGGTTATCTGATTGAAACATGTTGGTATTACAGACTCAGTCAGGGACATGTTGAAAATGTCAGTGAAGACACTTGCCAGTTGGTCAGCACATGCATCTGCATCATCTGACCACTTCCTTATTAACCGAGTCACTGGTGCTTCCTGCTTTAGTTTTTGCTTATAAGCAGGAATCAGGAGGATATAATTATGGTCAGATTTGCCAAATGGAGGGCGAGGGAGAGCTTTGTACGTGTCTCTGTGTGTTGAGTAAAGGTGGTCTAGAGGATTTAAGTTTCCCTGCATTAAAGTCTCCGGCCACTAGGAGCGCTGCCTCTGGATGAGCGTTTTCCTGTTTGCTTATGGCCTTATACAGCTCATTGAGTGCAATCTTAGTGCCAGCAACAGTTTGTGGTGGTAAATAGACATCTATAAAAAAATATAGATGAAAACTCTCTTGGTAGATAGTGTGGTCTACAGCTTATCATGAGATACTTTACCTCAGGCAAGAAAAACCTTGAGACTTCCTTAATATTAGTTTTCGTGCACCAGCTGTTGTTCACAAATATACACAGACCGCCACCCCTTGTCTTACCGGAGTCAGCCGTTCTATCCTGCCGATGTAGCGTATATCCTGCCAGCTGTATGTTACCCATGTCGTCGTTCAGCCACGACTCATTGAAACATAAGATATTACAGTAGGGTAGGGTAGGGGAGGGTAGGGTAGAGTATGGTAGGGTAGGGAAGGAGAGGGTAGGGTAGGGTAGGAGAGGGTAGGGTAGGAGAGGGTAAGTTAGGAGAGGGTAGGGTAGGAGAGGGTAGGGTAGGAGAGGGTAGGGTAGAGTATGGTAGGGTAGGGTAGGAGAGGGTAGGGTAGGGTAGGAGAGGGTAGGGTAGGGGAGGGTAGGGTAGGAGAGGGTAGGGTAGGAGAGGGTAAGTTAGGAGAGGGTAGGGTAGGAGAGGGTAGGGTAGGGTAGGAGAGGGTAGGGTAGGAGAGGGTAAGGTAGGAGAGGGTAGGGTAGGATAGGAGAGGGTAGGGTAGGAGAGGGTAGGAGAGGGTAGGGTAGGAGAGGGTAAGTTAGGAGAGGGTAGGGTAGGAGAGGGTAGGGTAGGGTAGGGTAGGAGAGGGTAGGGTAGGGTAGGAGAGGGTAGGGTAGGGGAGGGTAGGGTAGGAGAGGGTAAGTTAGGAGAGGGTAGGGTAGGAGAGGGTAGGGTAGGGTAGGGTAGGAGAGGGTAGGGTAGGAGAGGGTAAGGTAGGAGAGGGTAGGGTAGGATAGGAGAGGGTAGGGTAGGAGAGGGTAGGAGAGGGTAGGGTAGGGTAGGAGAGGGTAGGGTAGGGTAGGAGAGGGTAGGTAGGGTAGGTGAGGGTAGGACAGTGTAAGGTAGGGTAGGAGAGGGTAGGACAGGGTAGGGTAGGGTAGGAGAGGGTAGGGTAGGGTAGGTGAGGGTAGGACAGGGTAGGGTAGGGTAGGAGAGGGTAGGGTAGGGTAGGAGAGGGTAGGAGAGGGTAGGGTAGGAGAGGATGAACTGAAATGTCCCTTAGGGGAGAAATCACTTAGGTGTAAGGCAGTATTCATTGATCAAATCTGTCACCATACAATAGGGAGGTCTTTAACAAAGGGATGGGGGAGGGAGAGATGAAGTGGGGAGGGATGAAGGGGAGAGAGATGAAGGGGGGGGGGTGATGGGGGGAGAGTTGAAGGGGGAAGGGATGAAGGGGGGAGAAATGATGGGGGAGAGATGAAGGGGGAGAGATGAAGGGGGGAGGGATGAAGGGGAGAGATGAAGGGGGAGAGATGAAGGGGGGAGAGATGAAGGGAGGAGAGATGAAGGGGGGAGGGATGATGGGGGGAGGGATGATGGGGGAGGGATGAAGGGGGAAGGGATGAAGGGGGGAGGGATGATGGGGGGAGGGATGATGGGGGGAGGGATGATGGGGGAGGGATGAAGGGAGATTGCGACCTTTTGGTGTTTAAAGGTTTAAAATAACACAGCCTTTAAAATAACACAGCCTTTAAACAAAGACAGTGAGTTCCACAAATAGAAAGAAAACAACAGCAGTTTGGTCTCGTGGCTCCTGGCAGTGTCCTTATCACTGCTGCCACGTTCACTGTAGCCTACTGTAATCACTCTCTCTCTGTTCTGTTCTGGCTGGCCTGACTGGAGAAAGAAAAGCCCATTGAGTGAGAGTTCCCCCTGAGGTGGTATAACATGATTTAACCTCTAGCCTTCTGTCTGAAACTGTAATCTACACATACTCCATTACAGTAAAGTAATATTTGTACTTATCCTTTATTTAAGTAGAGGTCACATTCATATTTACATCTCTTTTCCAAGTGAGCCCTGGTCAGCAAAGCAGCATGCATAGTAAACACTACATAAAACACTACATAAAACACTACATAAAACACTACATAAAACATAACAATGATGGAAATTAAAACAGTGCATAAGAGAGTTTATAACAGCAGGTTCAGCGGCGCTCCAATCTGGGATTTAAAATCAACAATCAGAATAAAATAATCTAGTTTCAGATCCAAGATTATTGGGGAGCAAAGCTAAAATAACTCTTACCGGACTCCTATATGGGGACATTATATAAAATACGATTTTGAGATCGCAGACGGTAAGGTCAAGTTTGTATATATATTGGCAGCTGCCCTGAGAAGGCAAAGGGGTACCAGTGAGTCTGTCACCTAACAGATAAGGATGGCCAACCTGCTAACTGATGTAAGGTTATACTTTTTTATTTATTTAACCTTTATTTAACTAGGCATGTCAGTTAAGAACAAATTCTAATTTACAATGACGGCCTACACCGGCCAAACACAGACGACGCTGGGCCAATTGTGCGCCGCCCTATGGGACTCCCAATCACGGCCGGTTGTGATACAGCCTGGAATCGAACCAGGGGGGTCTGTAGTGACACCTCAAGCACTGAGATGCAGTGAGAGATCTTGTGTTTGTAAAAGGCTCTGCAGGTCAATCCAATGTCTGCAGTGGCGCTACAGCATTTACTGGGATATACGGCCTCAGCAGAAGTCAGGGCATTCATACATCTTGCTCTTCACGGAGCTGCGCTGCTGTGAAGGAAGTTGTAAAGGAAGTGAGTTTGTGTTTATACAGGACCTCCCGCCCCCACCTACCGTCAAAACATGATGTCAATGCGGAGCTATGCGGAGCCCTCTGCATTGTTACAATATTGGAGAGATACGGTGATGCGGTGCGGAGCTTGATTTGGCCTCAGCATGCCTCCGGAAGCTCCACAATTGCGTCACACCCTCCATACGAAGCCTCCGACTACATTTTCGGATCAAGCATCAATTGGCTTTTACAAATCTAAGAAGAGCATGGTAGAGTAACTGTCCCACCCTGCTTTTACACAACGTCTAACATGTTTCGTGTTTCATACACCAAACTCCCAGAAAGGCTCCTAAGACTAGAGGTTAAAACGGCCCAAAAGGCCCCTTATTCTGTCGGGCTGCATCAGCACCTGGTACGGCAACTGCACCGCCCGCAACCACAAGGCTCTCCAGAGGGTTGTGTGGTCTGCCGAACGCATTACCGGGGGCAAACTACCCGCCCTCCAAGACACATGCAGCACCCGATGTCACAGGAAGGCCAAAAAGATAATCAAGGACATCAACCACCCGAGCCACTGCCTGTTCACCCCGCTATCATCCAGAAGGCGAGGTCAATACAGGCGCATCAAAGCTGGGACCGAGAGAATGAAAAACAGCTTCTATCTCAAGGCCATCAGACTGTTAAATAGCCATCACTAGCACATTAGAGGCTGCTGCTGCCTATTGAAATCACTGGCCACTTTAAAGAAATGGAACATTAGTCACTTTAATATTGTTAACATATCTTGCATTACTCATCTCATATGTATATACTGCATTCTATACTACTCTGCCTTAATTTTGCTGGACCCCAGCTAATGGGGATCCATAATAAATACAAAATACTGTATCTTAGTCCATGCCGCTCCAACATCGCTTGTCCGTCTATGTATATATTCTTAAATTCCATTCCTTACTTAGATTTGAGTGTATTGGGTATATGTTGTGAAATTGTTAGATATTACTGGTTAGATATTACTGCACTGTCGGAGCTAGAAGCACAAGCATTTCGCTACACCCGCAATAACATCTGGTAAACACGTGTATGTGACCAATAAAATGTGATTTGATTTGATTTATTCCTTATGTAGTCCACTACTTTTACCATCCGTCCGTCCGTCTGGATAGGGCCCCGTCCGTCCGTCTGGATAGGGCCCCGTCCGTCTGGATAGGGCCCCGTCCGTCCGTCCGTCCGGATAGGGCCCCGTCCGTCCGTCAGGATAGGGCCCCGTCCGTCCGTCTGGATAGGGCCCCGTCCGTCCGTCTGGATAGGGTTCCGTCCGTCTGGATAGGGCCCCGTCCATCCGTCCGTCTGGATAGGGCCCCGTCCGTCCGTCTGGATAGGGCCCCGTCCGTCCGTCTGGATAGGGCCCCGTCCGTCCGTCTGGATAGGGCCCCGTCCGTCCGTCCGTCCGGATAGGGCCCTGTCCGTCCGTCAGGATAGGGCCCCGTCCGTCCGTCCGTCTGGAAAGGCCCCGTCCGTCCGTCCGTCTGGATAGGGCCCCGTCCGTCCGTCTGGATAGGGCCCCGTCCGTCCGTCCATCTGGATAGGGCCCCGTCCGTCCGTCTGGATAGGGCCCCGTCCGTCCGTCCGTCTGGATAGGGCCCCGTCCGTCCGTCCGTCTGGATAGGGCCCCGTCCGTCCGTCTGGATAGGGCCCCGTCCGTCCGTCTGGATAGGGCCCCGTCCGTCCGTCCGTCTGGATAGGGCCCCGTCCGTCCGTCTGGATAGGGCCCCGTCCGTCCGTCCGGATAGGGCCCCGTCCGTCCGTCCGTCTGGATAGGGCCCCGTCCGTCCGTCTGGATAGGGCCCCGTCCGTCCGTCCGTCCGGATAGGGCCCCGTCCGTCCGTCTGGATAGGGCCCCGTCCGTCCGTCCGTCTGGATAGGGCCCCGTCCGTCCGTCCGTCTGGATAGGGCCCCGTCCGTCCGTCTGGATAGGGCCCCGTCCGTCCGTCCGTCCGGATAGGGCCCCGTCCGTCCGTCTGGATAGGGCCCCGTCCGTCCGTCCGTCCGGATAGGGCCCCGTCCGTCCGTCCGTCTGGATAGGGCCCCGTCCGTCCGTCCGTCTGGATAGGGCCCCGTCCGTCCGTCCGGATAGGGCCCCGTCCGTCCGTCTGGATAGGGCCCCGTCCGTCCGTCCGTCCGGATAGGGCCCCGTCCGTCCGTCCGTCCGTCTGGATAGGGCCATGGTCAAAGATAGTACACAGGGTGTAATTTGGGACGCACACAATGTTAAAGAGTCTTAATTGACTATAAAAGGTCAAATCATCTATCTACCCATAGTTGTAGTGAGCAGTGGACATTAGATCCATCTCAATCCAGTCTTGAACTTTGGAAAAGTTCAAACTGAAACCATACATCACTTATTTTACCTGGTAAGTTGACACATTCTCATTTACAGCAATGACCTGGGGAATAGTTACAGGGGGGTAGGCTGTCTATCACTTTTACAGTTGTGATATTTGTTATAGGCTAAAGATAATAGCAGAAAAAACTAAGACATTAACTATTAATATAACTTTTGTGATACTATTTGTCTAATGTATATCTATAGTCCTCTACCCTTGATGATTTGTTCATTTCCTGAACATTGGGACTTGGCATGTCCTTCCATTGATGGAGCGTGTCCAACACAGGCAAGATGTGTGTTTGGCTCGTGACTACCATCTAGTGGAGACTAGAATTAGTACATCACTTTCAGTCTGTTCTCTCCATTCAGAAATAAAGGCATTGGTGACGTCCCAATTCTGCATTGATCTCAAGAAGTGTACACATGCACACTTTCTCTTATGGATTTGACAATAGTGGAACGTCCCTCCAGCCAATGCTTACAGCATTCCTATGAAAGTCCCTCCAGCCAATGCTGACAGCATTCCTATGAAAGTCCCTCCAGCCAATGCTGACAGCATTCCAATGAAAGTCCCTCCAGCCAATGCTTACAGCATTCCTATGAAAGTCCCTCCAGCCCAATGCTGACAGCATTCCTATGAAAGTCCCTCCAGCCAATGCTTACAGCATTCCTATGAAAGTCCCTCCAGCCAATGCTTACAGCATTCCTATGAAAGTCCCTCCAGCCAATGCTGACAGCATTCCTATGAAAGTCCCTCCAGCCAATGCTTACAGCATTCCTATGAAAGTCCCTCCAGCCAATGCTTACAGCATTCCTATGAAAGTCCCTCCAGCCAATGCTGACAGCATTCCTATGAAAGTCCCTCCAGCCAATGCTTACAGCATTCCTATGAAAGTCCCTCCAGCCAATGCTTACAGCATTCCTATGAACGTCCCTCCAGCCAATGCTTACAGCATTCCTATGAAAGTCCCTCCAGCCAATGCTGACAGCATTCCTATGAAAGTCCCTCCAGCCAATGCTTACAGCATTCCTATGAAAGCCCCTCCAGCCAATGCTTACAGCATTCCTATGAAAGACCCTCCAGCCAATGCTTACAGCATTCCTATGAAAGTCCCTACAGCCCAATGCTGACATCATTCCTATGAAAGTCCCTACAGCCCAATGCTGACAGCATTCCTATGAAAGTCCCTACAGCCCAATGCTGACAGCATTCCTATGAACGTCCCTCCAGCCAATGCTTACAGCATTCCTATGAAAGTCCCTCCAGCCCAATGCTGACAGCATTCCTATGAAAGTCCCTCCAGCCCAATGCTGACAGCATTCCTATGAACGTCCCTCCAGCCAATGCTGACAGCATTCCTATGAAAGTCCCTCCAGCCCAATGCTTACAGCATTCCTATGAAAGTCCCTCCAGCCAATGCTTACAGCATTCCTATGAAAGTCCCTCCAGCCCAATGCTGACAGCATTCCTATGCTTTTAAAACCATGATGGGGAATGTGCAAGTTCACACTTCTGGAAAAGTGAAGTGAACTGTGACGCAGCCGTTGACGTTAACACTAGCATGTTCTAGCCTTGTCAGAGATCTGTCGATGTATCCCGTTTAACACATATACATTATACATATTTAACACTATATATTTTACACATCATATAGGTTATGGATTATTCACATTATATAGATTATAGATTTTACACATGATAGAGATTGTACATTTTACATAATAAATAGATTTTACATTATACAAGTTATATACATTATACATTATACACATTACACACATTATACAGTACCAGTCAAAAGTTTTAAAACACCTACTCATTCAAGGGTTTTTCTTAATTTTTACTATTTTCTACATGGTAGAATAATAGTGAAGACATCAAAACTATGAAATAGCACATATGGAATCATGTAGTAACCAAAAAAGTGTTAAACAAATCAAAATATATTTTATATTTGAGATTCTTCAAATAGCCAACCTTTGCCTCGATGACAGCTTTGAGCAAGGTCATTTGACTACAGGAAAGGGATACATTACCATCATGATTGCAATACAGTCGTCAGTAGTGTTCACATTCACCTACTGGACCTCCTTAGCACAAACAAGAATATGAAACAAAGATGATTCACTTTATTTTAAATGATGATGTAATGAATCACACATTGTTAAACATGGTAGCAGCAAAATGTCTGTTTACATCCATCAGTCCAATCACCAAAGAGAAAAGGGTGGAGGGACTAGACTGCTATAGTAGAGGGAGAGAGGTTACAAGAGGAAAGGGTGGAGGGACTAGACTGCTATAGTAGAGGGAGAGAGGTTACAAGAGGAAAGGGTGGAGGGACTAGACTGCTATAGTAGAGGGAGAGAGGTTACAAGAGGAAAGGGTGGAGGGACTAGACTGCTATAGTAGAGGGAGAGAGGTTACAAGAGGAAAGGGTGGAGGGACTAGACTGCTATAGTAGAGGGAGAGAGGTTACAAGAGGAAAGGGTGGAGGGACTAGACTGCTATAGTAGAGGGAGAGAGGTTACAAGAGGAAAGGGTGGAGAGACTGCTATAGTAGAGGGAGAGAGGTTACAAGAGGAAAGGGTGGAGGGACTAGACTGCTAGAGTAGGTGCACAAAACATTTTTTTTTAAAGGCAAATAAAGCAAGCAGGTACACGTAACAAACATTAATTTAAGTATAGTCAATGTGTTCACAGAGTTGGATCATGTCTACATACAGTGGCCAGGGAGAGGTGAGGTGGTTGAATGGGATTAGTCTAGATAGAACAGCGTTTCTTTATCCAGGTCCTTGGGAACCAAAGGGGTGAACATGTTTTTTTTTTTTGCCCTGCACTCTTAGAAAAAAAGGTGCTATCTAGAACCTTAAAGGGTTTTTCGTCTGTCCCCATAGGAGAACCCTTTGATGTACTGTTTTTTGGTTGCAGGTAGAACCCTTTTGGGTTCCGCGAAACGTAGATGTAACCCAAAAGGGTTCGACCTGGAAACAAAAAGGACTATCCTTAGCCTCCAACTGCTCTTAAACGCTAATAAAACTAAATGTATGCTCTTCAACCGAACTCTGCTTGCACCCGCCCGCCCGACTAGAATCACTACTCTCGGCGGGTCTGACCTAGAATATGTGGACAACTACCAATACCTAGGTGTCTGGTTAGACTGTAAACTCTCCTTCCAGACTCACATTAAGAATCTCCAATCCAAAGTTAAATCTAGAATTGGCTTCCTATTTCGCAACAAAGCCTCCTTCACTCATGCTGCCAAACATGCCCTCGTAAAACTGACTATCCTACCGATCCTTGACTTCGGCAATGTCATTTACAAAATAGCCTCCAACACTCTACTCAGCAAATTGGATGTAGTCTATCACAGTGCCATCCATTTTGTCACCAAAGCCCCATACACTACCCACCACTGTGACCTGTACGCTCTTGTTGGCTGGTCCTCATTACATGTTCGTCGTCAAATCCACTGGCTCCAGGCCATCTATAAATCACTGCTAGGCAAATCCCCGCCTTATCTTAGCTCATTGGTCACCATAGCAGCACCCACCCGTAGTATGCGCTCCAGCAGGTATATCTCACTGGTCATCCCCAAAGCCAACACCTCCTTTGGCCGCCATTCCTTCCAGTTCTCTGCTGCCAATGACTGGAACGAACTGCAAAAATCTCTGAAGCTGGAGACTCTTATCTCCCTCACTAACTTTAAGCATCAGTTGTCAGAGCAGCTTACCGATCACTGCACCTGTACACAGCCCATCTGTAATTAGCCCACCCAACTACCTCATCCCCATATTGTTATTTATTTTGCTCATTTGCACCCCAGTATCTCTATTTGCAAATCATCTTCTGCACATCTATCACTCCAGTGTTAATACTAAATTGTAATTATTTTACACAATGGCCTATTTATTGCCTTACCTCTATAATTTACTACATTTGCACACACTGTATATAGATTTTCTATTGTGTTATTGACTGTACGTTTTGTTTTACCCCATATGTAACTCTGTGTTGTTGTTTTTATCGCACTGCTTTGCTTTATCTTGGCCAGGTCGCAGTTGTAAATAATAATATGCCATTTAGCAGACGCTTTTATCCAAAGCGACTTACAGTCATGCGTGCATAAATTTTTGTGTATGGGTGGTCCCGGGGATCGAACCCACTACCTTGGCGTTACAAGCGCCGTGCTCTACCAGCTGTGCTACAGAGGACCACAGTTGTAAATGAGAACTTGTTCTCAACTGGTTTACCTGGTTAAATAAAGGTGAAATGAAATAAAAATAAAATTAATAAGTTGCATGTACTCACTCTGTGTGCAATAATAGGTTAACATGATTTGTGAACGACTGCCTCATCTCTGTACCCCACACACACAATTACATGTAAGGTCCCTCAGTCGAGCAGTGAATTTCAAACACAGATTCAACCACAACGACCAGGGAGGCTTTCCAATGCCTCGTATAGGTATTTTTCCATTACATACAGTATCTTATTAAATCATTTAACAATAAGCAGAATCATTAGGGGTTTAAAAGAGGATTAGTGACTACACCTGTCTATGATGTATGAAACATATTTTGTAATCCAGATGCATGACTGGACAACCACATTGTGACTGCAGTAATCAATGTACTATATATTATTTTTTATTGCCTTACGTCCATAACTTACAGTCGAATGAAAAAGTTTGGGCACCCCTGACAATCTCCATGATTTCCATTTATAAATAATTGGGTGTTTGGATCAGCAATTTCATTTGGAAATAGTGAAATGAGGTTTATTGGATTAACAGAAAATGTGCAAAGCATCAAAACGAAATTAGACAGCCGCATAAATTTGGGCACCCCAACAGAAAAATCACATCAATATTTAGTAGAGCCTCCTTTTGCTAAAACAACAGCCTCTAGACGCTTCCTATAGCCTCTAATGAGTGTATGGATTCTGGATGAAGGTATTTTGGACCATTCCTCCTTACAAAACATATCCAGTTCAGTTAGGTTTGATGGTTGCCGAGCATGGACAGCCCGCTTCAAATCATCCCACAGAATCTCAACGATATTCAGGTCTGGGGACTGGGATGGCCATTCCAGAACATTGTACTTGTTCCTCTGCATAAATGCCAGGGTAGA
The DNA here is from genome assembly GCA_031479575.1 of Coregonus ussuriensis. Classification (NCBI taxonomy): domain Eukaryota; kingdom Metazoa; phylum Chordata; class Actinopteri; order Salmoniformes; family Salmonidae; genus Coregonus; species Coregonus ussuriensis. The sequence continues at coordinate 1,892,401 of CM062481.1, forward strand.
TTTTGAGCAGTTTTTTGGGACGTTGTCTTGTTGAAATATCCAGCCCCGGCGTAACTTCAACTTTGTGACTGATTCTTCAACATTATTCCCAATAATCTGCTGATATTGAGTGGAATCCATGCGACCCTCAACTTTAACAGGATTCCCAGTACCGGCACTGGCCACACAGCCCCACAGTATGATGGAACCCCCACCAAATTTTACTGTGGGTAGCAAGTGTTTTTCTTGGAACGCTGTGTTCTTTTGCCGTCATGCATAACGGCCCTCGTTATGACCAAATAACTCAATCTTCGTTTCATCAGTCCACAGCACCTTATTCCAAAATGAAGCTGGCTTGTCCAAATGTGCGTTTGCATACCTCAAGCGACTCTGTTTGTGGCGTGTGGCAGAAAAGGCTTCTTCCGCATCACTCTCCCGTACAGCTTCTCCTTGTGCTGAATTGTTGAACGATGCACAGTGACACCATCTGCAGCAAGATGATGTTGTAGGTCTCTGGAGGTGGTCTGTGGGCTGTTTTTGACAGTTCTCACCATCCTTCGCCTTTGCCTCTCAGATATTTTACTTGGCCTGCCACTTCTGGCCTTAACAAGAACTGTGCCTGTGGTTTTCCATTTCCTCACTATGTTCCTCACAGTGGACACTGACAGCTTACATCTCTGCGATAGCTTTTTGTAGCCTTCCCCTAAACCATAATGATGAACAATCTTTGTTTTCAGGTTATTTGAGAGTTGTTTTGAGGCCCCCATGTTGCCACTCTTCAGAGGAGAGTCAAAGAGAACAACAACTTGCAATTGCCCCCCTTAAATACATTTTCTCATGATTGGATGCACTTGTCTATGAAGTTCAAGGATTAATGAGCTCACCAAACCAATTGTGTGTTCCAATTCATCAGTGCTAAATAGTTTCAGGTATTCAAATCAACAGAATGACAAGGGTACCCTTTTTTAATTTTTGCATAGCCTATTTTTCACATCTGATTTAATTTCATACAACTTAATATTGCTACACTAAAAATCTTTGTCTGGACAATACCCCAGTACTCAGCTTGTATTAGAAACTGAATGGCATGCCACTGTGATCATTTTCTGTAACGACAGAGTCAATTAACATGCAGCCTCAGAGGGGTGCCCAAACTTTTTCATACGACTGTACGACATTTTCTATTGTATTATTGACTGTACGTTTTGTTTTACCCCATATGTAACTCTGTGTTGTTGTTGTTTTTATCGCACTGCTTTGTTTTATCTTGGCCAGGTCGCAGATGTAAATGAGAACTTGTTCTCAAATGGCTTCTTACCTGGTTAAATAAAGGTTAAATAAATAAAATAAATAAAATGGCTGAAGATCCCCCTTGGAACCTTAATGACTTGGAGAAGATCTGCAAAGAGGAGTGGGACAAAATCCCTCCTGAGATGTGTGCAAACCTGGTGGCCAACTACAAGACACTTCTGACCTCTGTGATTGCCAACAAGGGTTTTGCCACCAAGTACTAATTCATGTTTTGCAGAGGGGTGAAATACTTATTTCCCTCATTAAAATGCAAATCAATTTATAACATTTTTGACATGCGTTTTTCTGGATTTTGTTGTTGTCAAGGGGTGCTGAAGGTGGGTGTGGTGCAGGAATCAAGCGCAGGACGCAGAAGCTCAGTCCAAAAGACTTTAGTGAAATATTCACGTAGTAAATGAGCACAATAAGCCCGGAGGCGAAATAACGGCGCACGCAGGCGTCAAACAAACGGCGCACTAACATGTCCAAACACTGGAGGGAAGTACGTAGCTCAAACACCAAAACAGAATCACACACAAACACAGACACACACAACGAGAACTAAATAGGACACTAACGAGGACTAAGTAGACACAGGTGTACAACATCAAGACAAAACCAAACGAACATGAAACATAGATCGGTGGCAGCTAGTACTCCGGGGACGACGACCGCCGAAGCCTGCCCGAACCAGGAGGAGGAGCAGCCTCGGCCGAAACCGTGACAGTTGTTGTTATTCTGTCTCTCACTGTTCAAATACACCTACCATTAAAATTATAGACTGATCATGTCTTTGTCAGTGGGCAAACGTACAAAATCAGCAGGGGATCAAATACTTTTTTCCCTCACTGTACCACCAGTTTGAGCCACCCAAAAGGTACCAATTAGCTCCATACACAACTAGCTGTGGAGTGAGCTTACGGCACGCTCTGAACACTGCTACACGTTTGTATGTGATCATATACAGTGGGGAAAAAAGTATTTAGTCAGCCACCAATTGTGCAAGTTCCCCCACTTAAAAAGATGAGAGAGGCCTGTAATTTTCATCATAGGTACACATCAACTATGACAGACAAATTGAGGGGAAAAAATCCAGAAAATCACATTGTAGGATTATTAATGAATTTATTTGCAAATGATGGTGGAAAATAAGTATTTGGTCACCTACAAAAAAGCAAGATTTCTGGCTCTCACAGACCTGTAACTTCTTCTTTAAGAGGCTCCTCTGTCCTCCACTCGTTACCTGTATTAATGGCACCTGTTTGAACTTGATATCAGTATAAAAGACACCTGTCCACAACCTCAAACAGTCACACTCCAAACTCCACTATGGCCAAGACCAAAGAGCTGTCAAAGGACACCAGAAACAAAATTGTAGATCTGCACCAGGCTGGGAAGACTGAATCTGCAATAGGTAAGCAGCTTGGTTTGAAGAAATCAACTGTGGGAGCAATTATTAGGAAATGGAAGACATACAAGACCACTGATAATCTCCCTCGATCTGGGGCTCCACGCAAGATCTCACCCCGTGGGGTCAAAATGATCACAAGAACGGTGAGCAAAAATCCCAGAACCACACGGGGGGACCTAGTGAATGACCTGCAGAGAGCTGGGACCAAAGTAACAAAGCCTACCATCAGTAACACACTACGCCGCCAGGGACTCAAATCCTGCAGTGCCAGACGTGTCCCCCTGCTTAAGCCAGTACATGTCCAGGCCCGTCTGAAGTTTGCTAGAGTGCATTTGGATGATAAATTGATTTGCATTTTAATGAGGAAAATTTAGAGATTTTGAGATTCTTCAAAGTAGCCTTGATGACAGCTTTACAGACTCTTGGCATTCTCTCAACCAGCTTCACCTGGAAGCTTCACCAGCTTCTCATCTCCCAGCATCCTCACAGGAAGGACGTCAGCGTTGTGCAGCAGCTGAAACCTGGTCCTGACTGAGTCCCAACGCTCCTTGGTGACAACAACTCCAGGCTCCAGAGCATCGAAGCTGTAAAACAGGAAATAATTTTTAAAAAATTAAGAAGACATTACAACATTGCATAACATCAATTCACCTCCCAAGTTTAGATAAGAAGAATAACCTCATCCAATGCAATGAAAATGATATTCACCTGAAGTGCTGGTACTGCTTGATCTGTACGGAGTCAGGTGTTGTTGCCAGCCATAGCTTTCCACCAGCTCCGTACCATCCTCCAGTCCAACCAGCTGTGGGATGTTGACCCCTGTCACCATACCATCCTCCAGTCCAACCAGCCGTGGGATGTTGACCCCTGTCACCATACCATCCTCCAGTCCAACCAGCCGTGGGATGTTGACCCCTGTCACCGTACCATCCTCCAGTCCAACCAGCTGTGGGATGTTGACCCCTGTCACCATACCATCCTCCAGTCCAACCAGCTGTGGGATGTTGACCCCTGTCACAGTGCTGTTCTTCACCACACCAGCAATCTCAGACAAAGTATTCACTCTGGTCTTTCTGGAGCGCTGCTTGATGATGCAAAAGCACCAGTCGGGAGCAAACTTGGTGTGGCCTGTGATCAGGAAGTGAAGGTCCAGACTGTGGTGGAGCTGGTGATCAGGAAGTGAAGGTCCAGACTGTGGTGGAGCTTGTGGAGCTGGTCTTCCAGGCACAATACCAGATCACAACTTGTTCTTGTTTTGGTCGCTGCAGTTGATCACAATTCAGGTCCACACATGTTTCCCCGACTCTGTAGTTGGTGAAGAAATGGTGCACTGTAGTTGATGACTACGCTGCTGCCTTTGCTGGATGACATGCCTTCATCAATCAAGTAGAAGACTTGTTGTGGTATTCCTTCACAGCAGACACCAAACAAGCCACACTTGAGAGGAGTTAAAAAGTAGATGGGACCTAGATGCATAGGGTCAGAAGGATAGTGCACCTGGAAGATTGGCAGATCTGAACACCTGCTAGTTGTTCCTCTGGCACTGCCAGCACAGGTCTGTCCTGGGCTTAGTGTCTGGCACTGCCAGCACAGGTCTGTCCTGGGCTTAGTGTCTGGCACTGCCAGCACAGGTCTGTCCGGGGCTTAGTGTCTGGCACTGCCAGCACAGGTCTGTCCGGGGCTTAGTGTCTGGCACTGCCAGCACAGGTCTGTCCTGGGCTTAGTGTCTGGCACTGCCAGCACAGGTCTGTCCGGGGCTTAGTGCTTGAGATGTTGGGCAGCAGTTTTCTCCACAGATTCCTGAAGGAAGATAGCCTGACTACAAGTACCTCTGGAAAATACAGAAATAAAGTGAGATCAATTAAAGTAGTGCCAATCATGTTGGAGGTAAATTAAATAATCAAAACGTGTTGTTTATGCTTTACATACCAAGTGTTGTCATCGATTCCTAGTAGAGACGCCATACCGCTGCCTTTGTCACATGAGATGGCAGCAGCTTTCCACCAAAGGGTTTGTGTCCTGGGTGGCGTCCTGGTAATACTATTGCATTATCCTCTGCATAGTTGTTGATGAAGTTCACAACTCACTGCAAGTCCTCATGCTTCAGGTGTAACTTGTTCTTGTTTGGGCCGGCTCTCTTTCTGATGGGAGGCATTAGACCATTCTCCTTGTATGACTGGTGGAGGAGAGTCAGGCGTGGTCTACTGATGCCTGAAAGACAAATTCCAGACACAAATATTTTAGAATTTTTATACAATAGATGGCCTGTAATCACCGTCAGACTCACCTGCCTAACTTGGGTCATGTAATCATCTGGCAAAGTCAAGTCTTTTGTTTAGACATGTAGCTAGCTAGCTAGCTAAACAAATAACCATAATCCCAATCCATAGAGTACTAGCAATACAAACCGATTGTCATAGGTGCAATGTTAGCTAGTTCGCTAGCTAACATTAGGCTATAACTAGAAATGCAAATGGTTTTCTGAGATAATATTACTACACAGATCATAAACATAATGTTAGCTAGTGACTCCGACCGCGCCAACAGAACACCACAGGGGAGGGACCGGGTGGGCACTCCGCCTTGGCGGCGGATCCGGCTCTGGGCATGATCCCCACTCCCTCTCTAACCCCCCACAGTACCCCTGGTCCGGTCTGGCCCTGCTGACTGGAGCTGGACTGCACACTGGTGGAGCGGATTGCTCTAGCTCCGGCGTGAAGCAGCTGACCCGTGCCGAACCAGGCACCGGTGGAACAGGCACGGGCTGTGCCGGACTGACGACGCACACCACTGGCTTGGTGTGGGGAGCAGGAACGGGCCGAGCCGGGCTGACGAAACGCACCCCTGACTTGGTGCGGGGAGCAGGAGCGGGCCGGACCGGGCTGACGAAGCGCACCACTGACTTGGTGCGGGGAGCAGGAGCGGGCCGGACCGGGCTGACGAAGCGCACCACTGACTTGGTGCGGGGAGCAGGAACGGGCCGGACCGGGCTGGCGAAGCGCACCACAGGCTCGATGCGGGGAGCAGGAACGGGCCGGACCGGGCTGGCGAAGCGCACCACAGGCTCGATGCGGGGAGCAGGAACAGGCCGGACCGGGCTGGCGACGTGCACCACAGGCTCGATGCGAGGGACAGGAACAGGCCGGACCGTACTGGGGACACACACCACTGGCCCTACGCGGGGATCAGGAACGGGCCGGACCGGACTGGTAACACACCCCAGTACCTCTCGCCGTGCCTCTACACTTTCCTTCCCCTTTGTGACCAGTGGCCCCCTTGACCTGGCGGCCTCCTCTGCCAACCCGCTGGACCGCTCTATCGCGGCCTCCTGCTGCCCCGTCGTCCACGGCGTGAGCCCCCCCCAAAAAAAATTCTGGGTGTCTCTCCTCCCCGTGGACCAGGCCTCCCTAGTTCTCGCCAGACTCTCACCCCACTGCTCCAAAGTCCAACCACTCTGCTCTTCACTTGGCTTGGCCCAGTCGAGACTCCTACTCAACTGATCCCAGGTCCATCCTCTCTCCTCTTCACGCTGCTTGGTCCTGTCTTGGTGGGATCTTCTGTCACGATCGTCGGATACAGAGGACCAAGGCGCAGCGTGGAAGGTGAACATATTTATTAAATAATGATTACACGAACAAAAACAACAAATCGATACGTGATGTCCAAAGGTGCAAAACACAAACCTACACAGGAACACAATACAAGAACTATACCCTAGACACACAAAACTAGAACAACATAAAGAACACTAACACCCTGGCTCAACATACAAGCGTCCCCAGAGCCAGGGCGTGACATAGACTCTCACCCATATACATGGATGAACGCTTCACGACCCTAAGCACACAGCAAAGACAACACAGGAGTGGCTTCGGGACAAGTCTCTGAATGTCCTTGAGTGGCCCAGCCAGAGCCCAGACTTGAACCAGATCTAACATCTCTGGAGAGACCTGAAAATAGCTGTACAGCGACGCTCCCCATCTAACATCACAGAGCTTGAGAGGATCTGCAGAGAAGAATGGGAGAAACTCCCCAAATACAGGTGTGCCAAGCTTGTAGTGTCATACCCAAGAAGACTCGAGGCTGTAAACGCTGCCAAAGGTGCTTCAACAAAGTACTGAGTAAAGGGTCTTAATACTTATATACATGGGATATTTTAGTTTATTTTATTCTATAAATTAGCAAAAAATTCTTAAAACCTGTTTTTGCTTCGTCATTATGGGGTATTGTCTGTAGATTGATGAGGGATAAAAAAAAAAAAAGCAATTTTAGAATAAGGCTGGAACGCAACAAAGTGGAAAAAGTCAAGGGGTCTGAATACTTTCCGAATGCACTGCACAACTAGTAAACTAATGACCTATATAGAGGTCCCTGCCATGGATGAGCAGGGTTATAACTTACTGCCATCTGAGTGAGAGTCCTACAAACCAGCCTCCCAACAACAGCATCTAATCTGCTTCCCAAATGGCACCCTATTCCCTTTATAGTGCATTTGTGACACAGCCCTACTGATCTACTGGATCCCTGATTTGAGAAGGTTGTAAATCGGTCAAAAGGACGGTGATTCTACTGAACTCTACGCACTAGGATTGTGTTTAATGCAGTGGCGTGTATTCATGAATGCCAAGGGAACACTGGCAATTTTAGCATGTAAATCTAGCATATAAAACTCAACCAATTTGTTTTAGACGCATGCCAGCAAAGCCACTACATAACTCAACACAACACTAAACAATACATTCATTGCACTATAACGGTGACAAACGGTGCCCAGAAACTGTTAGGGCCTCCATAAAGCTGTCCCAACAGCAGATCTTTCTATTCAGCACCATGGAGTGAATCCTTACCGCTGCTACACCTGGCTTTCAGCGGAGCCTTGTCTGGCAGCGAAACAGTTCATTCAGCCTCATTTACTAACTTTTTAAAAACCATAGCTGATATGGATGACTGGTTTAAATACAGTTGAAGTCCGGAAGTTTACATACACCTTAGCCAAATACATTTAAACTCAGTTTTTCACAATTCCTGACATTTAATCCTAGTAAAAATTCCCTGTCTTAGGTCAGTTAGGATCACCACTTTATTTTAAGAATGTGAAATGTCAGAATAATAGTAGAATGATTTATTTCAGCTTTTATTTATTTCATCACATTCCCAGTGGGTCAGAAGTTTACATACACTCAATTAGTATTTGGTAGCATTGCCTTTAAATTGTTTAACTTGGGCCAAACGTTTCTGGTAGCCTTCCACAAGCTTCCCACAATAAATTGGGTGAATTTTGGCCCATTCCTCCTGACAGAGCTGGTGAAACTGAGTCAGGTTTGTAGGCCTCCTTGCTCGCTCACGCTTTTTCAGTTCTGCCCACAAATGTTCTATAAGATTGAGGTCAGGGCTTTGTGATGGCCACTCCAATACCTTGTTTTTGTTATCCTTAAGCCATTTTGCCACCACTTTGGAAGTATGCTTGGGGTCATTGTCCATTTGGAAGACCCATTTTGACCAAGCTTTACCTTTCTGACTGATGTCTTGAGATGTTGCTTCAATATATCGACAGAATTTTCCTTCCTCATGATGCCATCTATTTTGTGAAGTGCACCAGTCCCTCCTGCAGCAAAGCACCCCCACAGCATGAAGCTGCCACCCCCGTGCTTCACGGTTGGGATGGTGTTCTTCAGCTTGCAAGTGACCCCGTTTTTCCTCCAAACATAACGATGGTCATTATGGCCAAACAGTTCTATTTTTGTTTCATCAGACCAGAGGACATTTCTCAAAAAAGTACGATCTTTGTCCCCATGTACAGTTGTAAACCGTAGTCTGGCTTTTTTATGGTGGTTTTGGAGCAGTGGCTTCTTCCTTGCTGAGCGGCCTTTCAGGTTATGTCGATATAGGACTTGTTTTACTGTGGATATAGATACTTTTGTAGCTGTTTCCTCCAGCATCTTCACAAGGTCCTTTGCTGTTGTTCTGGGATTGATTTGCACATTCGCACCAAAGTACATTCACCAAAGAACGCGTCTCCTTCCTGAGCGGTATGACGGCTGCGTGGTCCATTGGTGTTTATACTTGCGTACTATTTTTTGTACAGATGAACGTGGTACCTTGAGGCGTTTGGAAATTGCTCCCAAGGATGAACTAGACTTGTGGAGGTCTACAATTTTTTTTTCTGAGGTCTTGGCTGATTTCTTTTGATTTTCCCATGATGTCAAGCAAAGAGGCACTGAGTTTGAAGGTAGGCCTTGAAATACATCCACAGGTACACCACCAATTGACTCAAATGATGTCAATTAGCCTATCAGAAGCTTCACAAGCCATAACATCAATTTCTGGAATTTTCCAAGCTGTTTAAAGGCACAGTCAATTTAGTGTATGTACATTTCTGATCCACTGGAATTGTGATACAGTGAATTATAAGTGAAATAATCTGTCTGTAAACAATTGTTGGAAAAATAACTTGTGCAATGCACAAAGTAGATGTCCTAACCGACTTGCCAAAACTATGCTTTTTATTTTATATATATATTTTTTTTTTGGTGGGGGGGGGGGGGGGTAGATCAGCTTAATATTGCAGATAGATTGTATCTTCTATCAATGTAATTGTCTGCATCACTTCCAATCCCCCATGTTTTTTATATACATACTTCCCTTTATTACTTTTCAACTATAGTTTGTTAACAAGAAATTTGTGGAGTGGTTGAAAGACAAGGTTTAACAACATGATATAGTATCCCCTCATCATGGTTACAGACTCAACAATATTATATAGTATCCCCTCCTCATGGTCCGCCACAGGAATGGAAGACCCAGAGGATAAGTCATTAGAGTTACCAGCCTCAGAAATTGCAGCCCAAATAAATGCTTCACAGAGTTCAAGTCACAGACACATCTCAACATCAACTGTTCAGAGGAGACTGTGTGAATCAGGCCTTCATGGTCGAATTACTGTAAAGAAACCACTACTAAAGGACACCAATAAGAAGAAGAGACCTGCTTGGGCCAAGACATACGAGCAATGGACATTAGACCGGTGGAAATTTGTCCTTTGGTCTGGAGTCCAAATTGGAGATTTTTGGTTCCAACCGCCGTGTCTTTGTGAGACGCGATGTGGGTAAACGGATGATCTCTGCATGTGTATTTCCCACCGTAAAGCATGGAGGAGGAGGTGTTATGGTGTGGGGGTGCTTTGCTGGTGACACTGGCCGTGATTTATTTAGAATTCAAGGCACACTTAACCAGCATGGCTACCACAGCATTCTGCAGCGATACGCCATCCCATCTCGTTTGGGCTTAGTGGGACTATCATTTGTTTTTCAACAGGACAATGACCCAACACACCTCCAGGCTGTGTAAAGGCTATTTTACCAAGAAGGAGAGTGATGGAGTGCTGCATCAGATGACCTGGCCTTCACAATCACCCGACCTCAACCCAATTGAGATGGTTTGGGATGAGTCGGACCGCAGAGTGAATGGAAAGCAGCCAACAAGTGCTTAGCATATGTGGGAACCCCTTCAAGACTGTTGGAAAAGCATTCCAGGTGAAGCTGGTTGAGAGAATGCCAAGAGTGTGCAAATCTGTCATCAAGGCAAAGGATGGCTATTTAAAGAATCACACATTTAAAATATATTTTGATTTGTTTAACAATTTCTTGGTTATTACATGATTCCATATGTGTTATTTCATAGTTTAGATGTCTTCACTATTATTCTATAGTGTTGTGTTGTGTAGTGTTTTTAGCATAGTGTTGTGTAGTGTAGCGTTGTTTAGTTGTAGTGTAGTGTTGTCGAGTGTTGTGTTGCGTTATTGTAGTGTTGTGTAGTATAGTGTTGTGTAGTGTTATGTAGTGTAGTGTAGTGTTGTGAAGTGTAGTGTTGTGTAGTGTTATGTAGTGTAGTGTTGTTGTTGTGTAGTGTTGTGTAGTGTTGTGTAGTGTTGTGTAGTGTAGTGTTGTGTTGTGTTGCGTAGTGTAGGGTAGGGTAGTGTTGTAGTGTTGTATAGTATAGTGTAGTGTAGTTGTAGTGTAGTGTTGTAGTGTTGTGTAGTGTAGTTGTAGTGTAGTGTTGTGTAGTGTAGTTGTAGTATAGTGCAGTGTTGTGTAGTGTTGTAGTGTTGTGTAGTATAGTTTAGTATAGTTTAGTGTAGGATAGTGTAGTTTTGTGCTGTGTTGCGTAGTGAAGTGTAGTACAGTGCTGTGTAGTGTAGTGTATTGTAGTGTTGTGTTGTAGTGTTGTGTTGTGTAGTGCAGTGTAGTGTTGTGTTGTTGTAGTGTTGTGTAGTGTTGTGTTGTTGTAGTGTTGTGTAGTGTTGTGTTGTTATATAATAATAATTGGTCATTTAGCAGACGCTCTTATCCAGAGCGACTTACAAGAGCAATTAGGGTTAAGTGCCTTGCTCAAGGGCACATCGACAGATTTTTCACCTAGTCGGCTCGGGGATTAGAACCAGCGACCTTTCGGTTACTGGCCCAACGCTCTTACCCACTAAGCTACCTGCCGCCCTACTAGTGTAGTGTAGTGTTGTGATGTTTTTGTGTTGATGTAGTGCTGTGTTGTGTAGTGTTATGTAGTGTAGTGTTGTTGTTGTGTAGTTTTGTGTAGTGTTGTGTAGTTTTGTGTAGTGTTGTGTAGTGTTGTGTAGTGTAGTGTAGTGTAGTGTAGTGTTTTGTAGTGTAGTTTAGTGCAGTGTTGTTTTGTGTTGTAGTGTAGTGTTGTAGTGTTGTGTAGTGTGGTGTAGTGTTGTGTAGTGTAGTGTTGTGTTGCATTATAGTGTAGTGTTGTAGTGTAGTGTTGTGTTGTGTTGTGTTGTGTTGCATTATAGTGTAGTGTTGTAGTGTAGTGTTGTGTTGTGTTGTTGTGTAGTGTAGTTAAGTTTAGTGTAGTGTTGTGTAGTGTAGTGTAGGGTAGTGTTGTAGTGTTGTGTAGTATAGTGTTGTGTAGTGTAGTTTAGTGTAGCGTTGTGTAGTGTAGTTGTAGTGTTGTGTATTGTAGTGTTGTGTAGTGTTGTAGTGTTGTGTAGTATAGTGTTGTGTAGTGTTGTGTAGTGTTGTGTAGTATAGTGTTGTGTAGTGTTGTGTAGGGTAGTGTTGTGTTGTGTTGTGTAGTGTTGTGTAGTTGTAGAGTAGTGTAGTGTTGTGTAGTGTTGTAGTGTTGTAGTGTTGTGTAGTGTTGTGTAGTGTAGTGTTGTGTAGTGTTGTAGTGTTGTAGTGTTGTGTAGTGTTGTGTAGTGTAGTGTAGTATAGTGTTGTAGTGTTGTGTAGTATAGTGTTGTGTAGTGTTGTGTAGGGTAGTGTTGTGTTGTGTAGTGTTGTGTAGTTGTAGAGTAGTGTAGTGTTGTGTAGTGTTGTAGTGTTGTAGTGTTGTGTAGTGTAGTGTTGTGTAGTGTTGTGTAGGGTAGTGTTGTGTTGTATAGTGTAGCCTAGTATTGTGTAGTGTTGTGTAGTATGGTGTTGTGTAGTGTAGTGTAGCCTAGTATTGTGTAGTGTAGTGTAGTGTTGTATAGTGTAGTGTAGTATAGTGTGGTTTAGTATAGTGTAGTTGTGTTTTATAGATTAGTGTAGTATAGTATAGTGTAGTGTAATTTACTGTAGTGTAGTGTAGTTGTGTAGTGTAGTTGTGTAGTGTATTTGTGTTGTGTAGTTGTGTAGTGTAGTTGTGTAGTGTAGGCCAACTTTATATATATATATATATATATATTTTTTTTATACCTGCTCTGAATGTTGGGTCGCCAGGCTTCCCCAAAAAACTAAACAAAACATATAAATAATGAATCTTTGGTCTCTCTGTGTTTCATAATTATCAGGAGGCGTAACGTATCTCTCCGGAGAAAGCATCCGAGTGACTGAAACAGCGCCCCTCTGTTTCTGTATGTGTAGGCCATCTATCTGATGCTGTCTGGTCAAAAATAGTATGACATTGTTGGCGCCCGAAGCATTGATTGCAAGATAAGCCAGCGAGCATTTGGCCTCCCTTGATAAAACAAAGTATAAAATAATTGCCAATCAGCATTGAGCTAAACTGAGTGAGCTCAACTGTGAATGGTCCTGGTGCACTTCACTCCAATCACGTCACATCGAGCGCAATACTTCATTAACAGAATCAACTTGAATTGTTGCATCTCGTTGTGTTGTTGTCCTCCAGTGACTAGCTAGCTAGCTAAAATTGTCCCTTTCCTAAATTAGGCATGGATGGAGATAGGGATTTGGACTTTATTCTCCGTACTGGCCAATGATTATAACGGCGATTCTGATCCAACCATTAATTCATAAATTGTGCCTCTGGCCTGAGAGGATGTAGCTAGATGTAGAAGGCTATTGTTAACTAGCTAACGTTGCCCATGAAAGGAAGTTAGGCTACATTTACATTTACATTTTAGTCATTTAGCAGACGCTCTTATCCAGAGCGACTTACAGTTAGCACATACATTATTTTTTATCGAACCCACAACCCTGGCGTTGCAAACGCCATGCTCTACCAACAGAGCTACATCCCCTGCCGGCCATTCCCTCCCTTACCCTGGACGACGCTGGGCCAATTGTGCGCCGCCCCATGGGTCTCCCGGTCGCGGCCGGGAGCACTGTGTTAGACTAAGCATAGGTGATATGACGATGTTGAAATGTTGAAGTTGAAATGGTGCTGGAATAGTGGAGGCAGCTCCTGTTTTCTTTGTGACTTCCGGTAACTCTCCGTGGTTCCAAATCAATAGTTGTTTAGTAGTCCGAAAATGTCAAAAAAAACATTAACTTACCCGACCATGCTGTAGGTCATCTAACTGTTTTGTTGCATGTGAAATGCTTTGTGGACTTCACCGGACAGATGTCGCTCTCCGGTTTTGTGATGAAACAAAGGTGTGGTTGAATTTATTCTGTCACTGTGTCTTCTTATTGTCTCGGCCTTAGGCCTATATATCCAACCTGAGCATTTTGTATTATTCTGTATGTAAATCCGAGACACTCCATTACGTTTCGTATGGTATGTTTTCATTTAATAATGTCCATCACCCATTTCGTGTGATATGTCACAATTTACAATTCCTATTATATGTTATGAATTTGCAAAACTTACTATATGTTACAAATTGGCAAAATGTATTATCTGTTACGAACTCTAGCTAGGTGGCTAACATTAGCTAGGCTAGGGGTTAGGGTTAAGGATAGGGTTAACTTTAGGAGTTAGGTAAAACAGTTAAGGTTAGGGCTAGGATTAGGGGAAGGGTTAGCTAAAAGGGTCAAGGTTAGGCTTAGGGAAAGGTTTATCTAAAAGGGTTATAATGTTAGGGTTAGGGGAAGGGTTAGCTAAAAGGGTTAAGGTTAGAGTTAGGGAAAGTGTTAGCTAAAAGGGTTAAGGTTAGAGTTAGGTTAAAGGGTTAAGGTTAGAGTTAGGTTAAAGGGTTGAGGTTAGGGGAAGGGTTAGCTATCATGCTAAGTAGTTGCAATGTAGCTAACAAGTAGTAAGTAGTAAAAAAAGTTGTTAATTAGCTAAAATGCTAAAGTTGTCCGTGATGAGATTCTAAATCGCAACCTTTGGGTTGCTAGACGTTCCCGTTATCAGCCAACCCAGCCACCCCGACCAACACCCTGCTTCTGTTTTAGCCTTACGTAACCATCTGTCTTACGTAACCGTACCAAACGTAACCATCTGTCTTACGTAACCGTACCAAACGTAATTTATCCTACTAATTTGAGTGTCCCGGATTTACCTTTACTATGTTACGTCTAGTCTATGCTAAGAGGCTGATATATCACATTTGCAAGGCATATGAACTAACAGGTTATAGAGCAAACAACACAATTATAA
>CM062481.1:1909367-1944367 GCA_031479575.1 Coregonus ussuriensis
ACGTCCATGCTCAACCTGAAAGCCATTTACAGTAGGCCTAGCCCCTATATCATTGTGAATGCCATGGAAGCCATGCAATTACTTAAAACAATGTGGACTGCAAATGGGTTCAAGTTAACATATTTATACATTTTGTTATTTAGTTTCTGTAACTAACATTGGAACTGATTCCAAGAAATATACATAAAATACTGTAAATACACAACTTGAAGCAACTACATATTTCGCCATGGAGCACGTTCTGATTGGCCAGTGAGGGGCCAAGCCTCGACACACCCACAACTCGCTGATAATTATAATTATGAAAATAGCACAAAAAAATCTGACCCCTGAACTTATAGTGCTACCCCCTGCACTTAGATTTACCATTGCGTTAGGTTTGTTAAAATAGAACCCGAGATGTTGGGGATTATTCTGAGAGCCGCTGTTAGTTTCATCATTAGAGCACATCGAGAGAGAGAGAGAGAGAGAGAGAGAGAGAGAGAGAGAGAGAGAGAGAGAGAGAGAGAGAGAGAGAGAGAGAGAGAGAGAGAGAGAGAGAGAGAGAACATGTCTGTCTGTCTGTCTGTCTATCTCACTCATCATACACAATCACCCTTTCCATAATATCCAGTTAAATACAGACTGGACTTGTTAAGCGATACACCACACCACATTGCCGTACAAGTATGAGACAACTGTCAAAAACTTGCAATTGAGCTCTGGTGTTTTTACTGGGATGTTTTCTGTTCTAGTTATTATTGTGATTTCCATGAGGCATTCTTAATTATTAATGGTTAGACACACACCATTCCAACAACATTACAGCAAATGTTTTGGGCCTGTAAACTTTTTGGGCTTGTTCAGTTTCACACAAAAAACTGTATCCATGGATTTGGGTCAGCCACACTGAACATTGATGCTTCGAATCTGTTTTAATGGAGACCGATTAGCATTTTCCGTTCACTGTCGTCATTGTCAATTCTACTCATGGGGTAAGATGAGCCAATGGCCATGGGGTAAGTTGAGCCAATGGCCATGGGGTAAATTGAGCCAATGGCCATGGGGTAAGTTGAGCCAATGGCCATGGGGTAAATTGAGCCAATGGCCATGGGGTAAGTTTAGCCAATGGCCATGGGGTAAATTGAGCCAATGGCCATGGCGTAAGTTGAGCCAATGGCCATGGGGTAAATTGAGCCAATGGCCATGGGGTAAGTTGAGCCAATGGCCATGCGGTAAATTGAGCCAATGGCCACGGGGTAAGTTGAGCCAATGGCCATGGGGTAAATTGAGCCAATGGCCATGGGGTAAATTGAGCCAATGGCCATGGGGTAAGTTGAGCCAATGGCCATGGGGTAAATTGAGCCAATGGCCATGGGGTAAGTTTAGCCAATGGCCATGGGGTAAATTGAGCCAATGGCCATGGGGTAAGTTGAGCCAATGGCCATGGGGTAAATTGAGTCAATGGCCTTGGGGTAAATTGAGCCAATGGCCATGGGGTAAGTTGAGCCAATGGCCATGAGGTAAGTTGAGCCAATGGCAAGTTGAGCCAATTGAAGTGTTTTCTTCCCAGGAGTAGTGCAAGGTATTATCGCTGGGACATGAGGTAACAACAGGGCCTATTCTAAAAGTGTTTAAACAACGTGTTTGCTAGGTGTTAAGCCTGCGTTAAAATATGCTTAAAAGGATAAAAAAACTAAAAAGCGATTATGATTGGTAAATAAAGATAGCCTGGTATCAGCAGAAAAACATCAATCTGCCACATTTTTTGCATAAAATATTTAATTCAAGAAATGTTACGCTTTTGTGAATACATTGCATTCAATGGGCGGGAAGATTGGTGTCACAATATTGATGCCTAGAGATAGGGTTCACAGACATGACTCCTAAGTGAATACAATGAGATCAATGCATAGATATGCACCAAGTAGTTGACACATAAGTCAGTTGTATGTCATTCATGTCTGTTGGTTTTCTTTAATCTCTCTCTCTCTCTCTCTCTCTCTCTCTCTCTCTCTCTCTCTCTCTCTCTCTCTCTCTCTCTCTCTCTCTCTCTCTCTCTCTCTCTCTCTCTCTCTCTCTCTCTCTCTCTCTCTCTCTCCTATTCATTAGTTTCCTCTTTCCTCTTTCCTCCCTATCCCCCCTCCTCTCGCTCTCCCTCCTCTCCCTCCCCTCCTTCTTTCACCCTCTCTCTCCCCCTTCCTCTCTGATCTCTCTCTCTCTCTCTATTCTCCAGACCCCCTCTCTTCTTCCCTCTCTCTCTCACTCAACATCCTCTTCATCCCCCCTCCTTCTCTTCTCTCTCCTCCCTTATTGGAGAAACACGTCTGTCTGTCTGTACGTTTCTCTGTCTCTTTGTCTGTCTGTCTGTCTGTACGTTTCTCTGTCTGTCTGTCTGTCTGTCTGTCTGTCTGTCTGTCTGTCTGTCTGTCTGTCTGTCTGTCTGTCTGAGTATTTCACCATTTACCTATTTCAGCTTTATCAAAGAGAAAGAAAGGAGAGAGAAGAACATATTGTTGTTGTCTGAAGAGATAGCATTGCATTGTACACAGCATCTCCTCTCCCTGTATTGGTTCATGCAGGTCACTGATCTCCTCCTATTGGCAGAACAAAAGGGATATGAGGAGCAGACAGACGCTGCACTTGACAAATTTATGAAATTGCTTATCCTAGTTACTAATAAGCATGTACCCATTAAGAAAAGGACTGTAAAAACGGTTAAATCCCTGTGGATTGATGAGGAATTTAAAAATTGTATGGTTGAGAGGGATGAGGCAAAAGGAATGACAACGAACTGACTGGAACGAACTGCAAAAATCTCTGAAGTTGGAGACTCTTATCTCCCTCACTAACTTTAAGCATCAGTTGTCAGAGCAGCTTACCGATTACTGCACCTGTACACAGCCCATCTGTAATTAGCCCACCCAACTACCTCATCCCCATATTGTTATTTATTTTGCTCTTTTGCACCCCAGTATCTCTATTTGCACATCATCTTCTGCACATCTATCACTCCAGTGTTAATACTAAATTGTAATTATTTTGCACTATGGCCTATTTATTGCCTTACCTCCATAACTTGCTACATTTGCACACACTGTATATATATTTTCTATTGTGTTATTGACTGTACGTTTTGTTTATTCCATATGTAACTCTGTGTTGTTGTTTTTATCGCACTGCTTTGCTTTATCTTGGCCAGGTCGCAGTTGTAAATGAGAACTTGTTCTCAACTGGCTTACCTTGTTAAATAAAGGTGAAATAAATAAATAAATTAATAAGTCTGGCAGCACAACCGATTGGCAAACGTATTGCAAATTGTGAAATCATGTGACTAAACTGAATAAAAAGAAGAAGATATTACACTGTGCAACAAAGATAAATAACATAAAGAATGATAGTAAAAAGCTTTGGAGCACCTTAAATGACATTTTGGGGAACAAGGCAAACTCAGCTCCACCATTCATTGAATCAGATGGCTCATTCATCACCAAACCAACTGATATTGCCAACTACTTTAATGATTTTTTCATTGACAAGATTAGCAAACTTAGGCATGACATGCCAGCAACAATTGCTGACACTACACATCCAAGAAAATCTGAGCAAATTATGAAAGACAAGCATTGTAATTTTGATTTCCGTAAAGTGAGTGTGGAAGAGGTGAAAAAATTATTGTTGTGTATCAACAATGACAAGCCACCGGGGTCTGACAACTTGAATGGAAAATTAATGAGGATAATGGCGGATGATATTGCCACACCTATTTGCCATATTTTCAATTTAAGCCTACTAGAAAGTGTGTGCCCCAAGGCTTGGAGGGAAGCTAAAGTTATTCCCCTACCTAACAATAGTAAAGCCCCCTTTATTGGCTCAAATAGCCGACCAATCAGCCTGTTACCAGCCCTTAGTAAACTATTGGAAAAAATAGTGTTTGACCAGATACAATACTATTTTACAGTAAACGAATTACAGACAACAAACTTTCAGCACGCTTATAGAGAAGGATATTCAACAAGCACAGCACTTACACAAATGACTGATGATTGGCTGAGAGAAATAGATGATACAAATATTGTGGGGGCTGTTTTGTTAGACTTCAGTGCGGCTTTTGACATTATCGATCATAGTCTGCTGCTGGAAAAACATGTGTTACGGCTTTACACCCCCTGCTATATTATGGATAAAGAGTTACCTGTCTAACAGAACACAGAGGGTGTTCTTTAATGGAAGCCTCTCAAACATAATCCATGTAGAATCCGGAATTCTCCAGGGCAGCTGTCTAGGCCCCTTACATTATTCAATCTTTACTAACGACATGCCACTGGCTTTGAGTAAAGCCAGAGTGTCTATGTATACGGATGACTCAACACTATACATGTCAGCTGCTACAGTGACTGAAATAACTGCAACACTTAAAAACCAGTGAAGGACAAACACCATTGTAAATACAACCCATATTTATGTTTATTTATTTTCCCTTTTGTACTTTAACTATTTGCACATCTTTACAACACTGTACATAGACATATTACATTTGAAATGTCTTTATTATTTTGGAACTTTTGTGAGGGTAATGTTAAATGTTCATTTAATATGTGGTCCTCTGTAGCTCAGCTGGTAGAGCACAGCGCTTGTAACGCCAAGGTAGTGGGTTCGATCCCCGGGACCACCCATACACAAAAATTAATGCACGCGTGACTGTAAGTTGCTTTGGATAAAAGCGTCTGCTAAATGGCATATTATTATTATTAATATAGTTTAAATAACTTTTGTTTATTATCTACTTCACTTGCTTTGGCAATGTTAACATATGTTTCCCATGCCAATAAAGCCCTTAAATTGAATTGAGAGGGAGATGAACTTGGAGAAGAGTCCCCTAAGCAAGCTGGTCCTGGGGCTCTGTTCACAAACACAAACAGACCCCACAGAGCCCCAGGACAACAACACAATTAGACCCAACCATGAGAAAACAAAAATATAATTACTTGACACATTGGAAATAATTAACAAAAAAATAGAGCAAACTAGAATGCTATTTGACTCTAAACAGAGAGTACACAGTAGCAGAATACCTGACCAATGCGACTGACCCAAACTTAAGGAAAGCTTTGACTATGTACAGACTCAGCGAGCATAGCCTTGCTATTGAGAAAGGCCGCCGTAGGCAGACCTGGCTCTCAAGAGAATTTATGTTTATTTATTTTCCAATTTCTACTTTAACTATTTGCACATTGTTACAACACTGTATATATACATAATATGACATTTGAAATGTCTTTATTCTTTTGGAACTTCTGAGTGTACTGCTTTACTGTTAATATTTATTGTTGATTTTGTTTACTATCTACTTCACTTGCTTTGGCAATGTTAACACATGTTTCCCATGCCAATAAAGCCCTTATAAATTTAAATTTAATTGAGAGAGAGAGAGAGAGGGAGGGAGTCAAAGAGAGAGGGAGCGAGAGAGAGAGAGAGAGAGAGAGAGAGAGAGAGAGAGAGAGAGAGAGAGAGAGAGAGAGAGAGAGAGAGAGAGAGAGAGAGAGAGAGAGAGAGAGAGAGTCAGAGAGAGAGAGGGAGAGAGAGGGAGTCAAAGAGAGCGAGATAGTGGGGAGGGAGAGAGAGAGAAGAGATATCTATGCATCAATCTCATTGAATGCATGGTATTCATTTAGGCGTCAAGTCTCTGATGCTTATCTCCAGGCGTCAATATAGATACACTAATCTTCCCCCCATTGAATGCAATGTATTCACATAAGCATAATGTTTCTTGATGGATATATTTTTGCAAAAACGTACCAGATTCAATGATATCATATTGGATAGACATGGTTTTAAAACGGTAGTGGTAATATTTAATTCAGTAACAGACTTCTGTAGGTGGCTTAACTTCCCCCGTCCCACGGCTCAATCCCATACCCGGGGTAAGTTGTGCCAAGACACCACTTGGGTACAAGATATGTTTTCAAAACAAATGTTTACATGAATTCTGATTATTTCCAAGGATACACAACATCATGAAATATATGTAGATATCTTCGTTAGACAGAATACTATACTTCCCTTGAAGGAGTGATGCTGAAAGTAAAAAAAAAATGGCTAAATTTACCCCACTCTCCTATCAATTTCAAAAAAGCATTTCCTTCATCAATATGGAATGTATTTGTTTAGCAGAGATGAGATATTCTAAACCCCCAATTCTCAATCTAACCAACAGAGGGCAGCATTTCTTCCCTTTTTCGCCTCTGTTGAAACCCTAACCGCTGTGTACAGTGCGTTAGAGCTGTCTCTATGTGGGACACTGAGCACCAGGCTCTCTAAGGGTACTATCATGTTTGTTTACAGAAGGAGATAGAAGGTGTAATTAAATGGGTAACCTACACTACCATGCTGTCATCTCTATCGATCCAGACCCACTCTCCATCCCCGTCCGTCCATCAAATATGTTTTATAAAGCCCTTTTTTTACATCAGCAGATGTCACAAAGTGCTTTACAGAAACCCAGCCTAAAACCCCAAACAGCAAGCAATGCAAATGTAGAAGCACGGTGGCTAGGAAAAACTCTCTAGAAAGGCAGGAACCTAGGAAGAAACCTTAGGCCGGATCTGTCTTCAAGCCGTTCAAACGTTCATAGATTATCAGCACATGGCCAGATCGTTCTGCAAGATGTTCAAGAGTTCATAGATGACCTGCAGGGTCAAAAAAATAATCACAGAAGTTATAGAAGGTGCAGTAGGTCAGCACCTCAGGAGTAAATGTCAGTTGGCTTTTCATTGCCAAGCATTCAGAGGTCAAGACAGCAGGTCTGATAGAGAGTCACAGGGTCGAACAGCAGGTCCGGGACAAGGTAGCGCGTCCAGTGAGCACTGGGCAGGTCAGGGTTCCATAGCCACAGGCAGAAACAGCAGAGACTGGATCAGAACCAGGACCGGGTGGACTGGGGACAGGGACGGCCAGGAGTCATCAGGCCTGGTAGTCCTAGTCCTACCATCCCTATATCCCTCCATTTAACAACCCCCCATCCCCCCATCCCCCTAGCCCCACGCTCCTCTCCCTGGCAGACGCTGCTACCCCTGGCCTGACAACAGAGCCAAGCAGAGCAGAGACACAATGTTCCCACATCAACAGCCTTTCATGTAGAATGGCTCTGTTCAAACCATAATCCAGACATCCATTCCAACAACCCTATCGATACACTCAATTACTGTGTGTGCGCGTACGTGTGTCTGTGTGTGCGTGTGTGTGTGTGTGTGTGTGTGTGTGTGTGTGTGAGAGCGAGCGAGTGAGCAAGAGAGATCGTTTCCACATCAACACATCAAGACAGTTCAGCACCAGGGAAAGATGTTGTGATTCGACCAATACACTCAGAAAAATAAAAATGCTTTCTAGAACCTAAAAGAGTTCCTCGACTGTCCCTTTGAAGAACCCTTTGAAGAACCCTTTTTGGTTCCAGGTAGAACCCTTTTGGTTCCAGGTAGAATCATTTCCACAGAGGGTTCTACATGGAACCCAAAAATGTTGTCCCTGGAACCAAAAAGTGTTGACCTATGGGGACAGCCGAAGAACCCTTTTGGAAACCTTTTTTCTAAGAGTGTATAATTACATATAGAATCATTATTGAATATACACTGAGTGTATAAAACATTAGGAACAACTTCCTAATTTTGAGTTGCACCCACTTTTGCCCTCAGAACAGCCTCAATTTGCAAGGGCATGGACTCTACAAGCTGTCGAAAGCGGTCAACAGGGATGCTGGCCCATGTTAACTCCAATGCTTGCCACAGTTGTGTGAAGTTGGCTGGAACCCAGCAGTGTTGCAGTTCCTAAACCACTCAAAAAGGGTGCACCTGACACCTAGTACCACATCTACTACCACACCTCCTACTATCACTACTACCACACCTCCTACTATCACTACTACCACACCTCCTACTATCACTACTACCACACCTCCTACTATCACTACTACCACACCTCCTACTATCACTACTACAACACCTCCTACTATCACTACTACCACACCTCCTACTATCCCTACTACCATACCTCCTACTATCACTACTACCACACCTCCTACTATCCCTACTACCACACCTCCTACTATCCCTACTACCACACCTCCTACTATCCCTCCTACTATCCCTACTAACACACCTCCTACTATCCCTACTACCACACCTCCTACTATCCCTACTACCACACCTCCTACTATCCCTACTACTATCCCTACTACCACACCTCCTACTATCCCTCCTACTATCCCTACTACCACACCTCCTACTATCCCTACTACAACACCTCATACTATCCCTACTACTATCCCTACTACCACACCTCCTACTATCCCTCCTACTATCCCTACTACCACACCTCCTACTATCCCTACTACCACACCTACTACTATCCCTCCTACTATCCCTACTACCACACCTCCTACTATCCCTACTACCACACCTCCTACTATCCCTACTACCACACCTCCTACTATCTCTACTACTATCCCTACTACCACACCTCCTACTATCCCTACTACTATCCCTCCTACTATCCCTCCTACTATCCCTACTATTATCCCTACTACCACACCTCCTACTATCCCTACTACTATCCCTACTACCACACCTCCTACTATCCCTACTACTATCCCTACTACTATCCCTACTACTATCCCTACTACCACACCTCCTACTATCCCTACTACTATCCCTCCTACTATCCCTACTACCACACCTCCTAATATCCCTACTACTATCCCTACTACCACACCTACTACTATCCCTACTACCACACCTCCTACTATCCCTACTACCACACCTCCTACTATCCCTCCTACTATCCCTACTACTATCCCTACTACCACACCTCCTACTATCCCTACTACTATCCCTCCTACTATCCCTCCTACTATCCCTACTATTATCCCTACTACCACACCTCCTACTATCCCTACTACTATCCCTACTACCACACCTCCTACTATCCCTACTACTATCCCTACTACTATCCCTACTACTATCCCTACTACCACACCTCCTACTATCCCTACTACTATCCCTCCTACTATCCCTACTACCACACCTCCTAATATCCCTACTACTATCCCTACTACCACACCTACTACTATCCCTACTACCACACCTCCTACTATCCCTACTACCACACCTCCTACTATCCCTCCTACTATCCCTCATACTATCCCTACTACCACACCTCCTATTATCCCTACTACCACACCTCCTACTATCCCTCCTACTATCCCTACTACCACACCTCCTACTATCCCTACTACCACACCTCATAATATCCCTACTACTATCCCTACTACCACACCTACTACTATCCCTACTACCACACCTACTACTATCACTACTACCACACCTACTACTATCCCTACTACCACACCTCCTACTATCCCTCCTACTATCCCTACTACCACACCTCCTACTATCCCTACTTCTATCCCCACTACTATCCCTACTACTATCCCTACTACTATCCCTCCTGCTATCCCTCCTACTATCCCTACTACCACACCTCCTACTATCCCTACTACTATCCCTCCTACTATCCCTACTACCACACCTCCTTCTATCCCTACTACCACACCTCCTACTATCCCTACTACCACACCTCCTACTATCCCTCATACTATCCCTACTACCACACCTCCTACTATCCCTACTACCACACCTCCTACTATCCCTCCTACTATCCCTACTACCACACCTCCTACTATCCCTCCTACTATGCCTACTACCACACCTCCTACTATCCTTACTACCACGCCTCCTACTATCCCTACTACCACACCTCCTACTATCACTACTACCACACCTCCTACTATCCCTACTACCACACCTCCTACTATCACTACTACCACACCTCCTACTATCCCTACTACCACACCTCCTACTATCCCTACTACCACACCTCCTACTATCCCTACTACCACACCTCCTACTATCCCTACTATCACACCTCCTACTATCCCTACTACCAAACCTCCTACTATCCCTACTACCACACCTCCTACTATCCCTACTACCACACCTCCTACTATCCCTACTACCACACCTCCTACTATCACTACTATCACACCTCCTATTATCCCTACTACCACACCTCCTACTATCCCTCATACTAACCCTCCTACTATATCTACTACCACACCTCCTACTATCCCTCCTACTATCCCTACTACCACACCTCCTACTATCCCTACTACTATCCCTACTACCACACCTCCTACTATCCCTCCTACTATCCCTACTACCACACCTCCTACTATCCCTACTACCACACCTCCTACTATCCCTACCACCACACCTCCTACTATCCCTCCTACCACACCTCATACTATCCCTACTACTATCCCTACTACCACACCTCCTACTATCCCTACTACCACACCTCCTACTATCCCTACTAACACACCTCCTACTATCACTACTACCACACCTCCTACTATCCCTACTACCACACCTCCTACTATCCCTACTATCACACCTCCTACTATCCCTACTACCACACCTCCTACTATCTCTACTACTATCCCTCCAACTATCACTAATACTACACCTCCTACTATACCTACTACCACACCTCCTACTATCACTACTACCACACCTCCTACTATCCCTCCTACTAACCCTCCTACTATATATACTACCACACCTCCTACTATCCCTCCTACTATCCCTACTAACACACCTCCTACTATCCCTACTACTATCCCTACTACCACACCTCCTACTATCCCTACTACCACACCTACTACTATCCCTACTACTATCCCTACTACCACACCTCCTACTATCCCTACTAACACACCTTCTACTATCCCTACTACTATCCCTACTACCACACCTCCTACTATCACTACTACCACACCTCCTACTATCCCTACTACCACACCTCCTACTATCCCTCATACTATCCCTACTACCACACCTCCTACTATCCCTACTACCACACCTCCTACTATCCCTCCTACTATCCCTACCACCACACCTCCTACTATCCCTACTACCACACCTCCTACTATCCCTCCTACTATCCCTCCTACTATCCCTACCACCACACCTCCTACTATCCCTACTACCACACCTCCTACTATCCCTCCTACTATCCCTACTACAACACCTCCTACTATCCCTCCTACTATACCTACTACCACACCTCCTACTATCCCTCCTACTATCCCTACTACCACACCTCCTACTATCCCTCCTACCACACCTCCTACTATCCTTACTACCACACCTCCTACTATCACTACTACCACACCTCCTACTATCACTACTACCACACCTCCTACTATCACTACTACCACACCTCCTACTATCCCTACTACCACACCTCCTACTATCCCTCCTACTATCCCTACTACCACACCTCCTACTATCCCTCCTACCACACCTCCTACTATCCTTACTACCACACCTCCTACTATCCCTCCTACTATACCTACTACCACACCTCCTACTATCCCTCATACTATCCCTACTACCACACCTCCTACTATCCCTCCTACCACACCTCCTACTATCCTTACTACCACACCTCCTACTATCACTACTACCACACCTCCTACTATCACTACTACCACACCTCCTACTATCACTACTACCACACCTCCTACTATCCCTACTATCACACCTCCTACTATCCCTACTACTATCCCTCCTACTATCCCTACTACCACACCTCCTACTATCCCTACTACCACACCTCCTACTATCCCTCCTACCACACCTCCTACTATCCTTACTACCACACCTCCTACTATCACTACTACCACACCTCCTACTATCACTACTACCACACCTCCTACTATCCCTCCTACTATACCTACTACCACACCTCCTACTATCCCTCATACTATCCCTACTACCACACCTCCTACAATCCCTCCTACCACACCTCCTACTATCCTTACTACCACACCTCCTACTATCACTACTACCACACCTCCTACTATCACTACTACCACACCTCCTACTATCACTACTACCACACCTCCTACTATCCCTACTATCACACCTCCTACTATCCCTACTACTATCCCTCCTACTATCCCTACTACCACACCTCCTACTATCCCTACTACCACACCTCCTACTATCCCTCCTACCACACCTCCTACTATCCTTACTACCACACCTCCTACTATCACTACTACCACACCTCCTACTATCACTACTACCACACCTCCTACTATCCCTCCTACCACACCTCCTACTATCCCTACTACCACACCTCCTACTATCACTACTACCACACCTCCTACTATCACTACTACCACACCTCCTACTATCACTACTACCACACCTCCTACTATCCCTACTACCACACCTCCTACTATCCCTACTACCACACCTCCTACTATCCCTACTACCACACCTCATACTATCCCTACTATCACACCTCCTACTATCCCTACTACCACACCTCCTACTATCCCTACTACCACACCTCCTACTATCACTACTACCACACCTCCTACTATCTCAACTACTATCCCTACTACCACACCTCCTACTATCCCTACTACCACACCTCATACTATCCCTACTATCACACCTCCTACTATCCCTACTACCACACCTCCTACTATCCCTACTACTACACCTCCTACTATCCCTACTATCACACCTCCTACTATCCCTACTACCACACCTCCTACTATCCCTACTACCACACCTCCTACTATCCCTACTACCACACCTCCTACTATCCCTACTATCACACCTCCTACTATCCCTACTACCACACCTCCTACTATCCCTACTATCACACCTCCTACTATCCCTACTACCACACCTCCTACTATCCCTACTACCACACCTCCTACTATCCCTACTACCACACCTCCTACTATCCCTACTACCACACCCATCTAGTTTGTTATAGCTTCTCCAAAACATCACACCAGCATCCCTAATATTATCCTATTGGTTGACATATTACATGGACTTCCCGTATTATATGGCATGGTGTCATGATATCATCACCATTATGTCATCATCACCATCAGATTATCATGACATCATCATCATCATCATCAGTATTATCATGATATCATCACCATTATGTCATCATCATCATCATCAGTATTATCATGATATCATCATCATCATCATCATCATCATCATCAGTATTATCATGATATCATCATCATCATCATCATCATCATCATCATCAGTATTATCATGACATCATCATCATCATCATCAGTATTATCATGACATCATCATCATCAGTATTATCATGACATCATCATCATCAGTATTATCATGACATCATCATCATCAGTATTATCATGATATCATCATCATCAGTATTATCATGATATCATCATGATCAGTATTATCATGACATCATCATCATCATCATCATCATCATAAGTATTATCATGATATCATCACCATTATGTCATCATCATCATCAGTATTATCATGATATCATCATCATCATCATCATCATCATCAGTATTATCATGATATCATCATCATCATCATCATCATCATCATCATCATCAGTATTATCATGACATCATCATCATCATCATCAGTATTATCATGACATCATCATCATATCATCAGTATTATCATGACATCATCATCATCAGTATTATCATGACATCATCATCATCAGTATTATCATGATATCATCATCATCAGTATTATCATGACATTATCA
This sequence comes from Coregonus ussuriensis, assembly GCA_031479575.1. NCBI lineage: Eukaryota > Metazoa > Chordata > Actinopteri > Salmoniformes > Salmonidae > Coregonus > Coregonus ussuriensis. The sequence continues at coordinate 1,923,048 of CM062481.1, forward strand.
TCATCAGTATTATCATGACATTATCATCATCAGTATTATCATGACATCATCATCATCAGTATTATCATGACATTGATTAGATGCTGTGACCATTGACTTACATATCTTCCTATGGGTGTGCCCTAATATATATATCATTACATGTTGACATGATATACATTCCATAGCCTGGTGTGATATGTATAATTTGAATATTTAGAAGCTGTTCTGTGATTAATGATGATGGCGGGGTAATTGTGACAAGGACAGCATTAACATGTGATCAGCACAATGACATCCGTGTTGAAAGGACACTTCATTATGTACGACACGATAGCCAGGTAGCAATAGCACCATTAACAATATATACTGTAGATGTTGACAGCTGCGTGGAACTGCATTGGCACCCTGACGACAAAAGAAAGAGGGATTCAGGGGAGAGATTTATTTCAAATCCCCCTAGTAGGTAAAAAACATGAATCATATTTAGAGTAAGGTATATATCACACTGTAGGTAAAAGCATAAATCAAATGTAGATTTCAGTGTAAATGCATATATTTTTTTGGCAAGAGAATAGCCGAGTTGCAAGCTCAGATTCAGACTCAATCGTTAGGCAGGGGTAATTTAAGTAGGAAAGGATGAAACAGCGTCTGGTCCCCCAGTAAGTACAGATAATAGTATAAATCCCCTCGCACAGTCCCCGCAGCTGGACAATTTTCTCAAGGCTTCTGGAAAGAAATGCTTTCTGCATGCTCAACCGGTGTCGCTCATTCAGCCGATAGAAATGTAACAGTTTTTCCCAATGAAGCAACGAGTTTGAGTCAGAGGCTGAGCCTTCCCAGGTCTCTCCTCCACCCATTACGGGGTCTGAGTCAGAGGCTGAGCCTTCTCAGGTCTCTCCTCCACCCGTTACGGGGTCTGAGCCTTCCCAGGTCTCTCCTCCACCCGTTACGGGGTCTGAGCCTTCCCAGGTCTCTCCTCCACCCGTTACGGGGTCTGAGCCTTCCCAGGTCTCTCCTCCACCCGTTACGGGGGCTGAGCCTTCCCAGGTCTCTCCTCCACCCGTTACGGGGGCTGAGCCTTCCCAGGTCTCTCCTCCACCCGTTACGGGGTCTGAGCCACCGAAGCCTCCCACCATTAGCTCTGACTAATTGAAAACCCTAGTCATTGGAGACTCCATTACCCACAATATTACACTTAAAAATAATGATCCAGCTATCATACATTGTTACCCAGGGGGCAGGGCTACCGACGTAAAGGCTAATCTGAAGATGGTGCTGGCTGAGGGTAAAACTGGCGAGTGTAGAGAGTACAGGGATATTGTTATCCACGTCGGCACCAACGATGTTAGGATGAAACAGTCAGAGGTCACTAAGAGCAACATAACTTCAGTGGGTAAATTAGCTAGAAAGATGTGTCGGCATCGAGTAATTGTCTCTGGCCCCCCTCCCAGTTAGGGGGAGTGATGAGCTCTACAGCAGCATCGTACAACTCAATCCCTGGTTGAAAACTGTTTTCTGCCTCTCCCAAAATATTGCATTTGTAGATAATTGGCCCCCTTTCTGGGACTCCTCCACAAACAGCACCAATCCTGGCCTGCTGAGGAGTGACGGACTCCATTCAAGCTGGAGGGGTGATCTCATTTTATCTATCAAAATAGATAGGGCTCTAACTCATCTAGCTCCACAATGAGATGGCCAGCCGGCCAGCTTAGTGCAGTCTGCCACTAGCACAGTCAGTGTAGTCAGCTCAGCTATCCCCAATGAGACCGTGTCTGTGCCTCAATCTAGGTCAGGCAAAACTAAACACGGCGATGTTCGCCTTAGCAATCTCACTGGAATAAAGACCTCCTCCGTTCCTGTCATTATTGAAAGAGATTGTGATAATATCTCACATCTCAAAATAGGACTACTTAATGTTAGATCCCTCACTTCCAAAGCAGTCATAGCCAATTAACTAATCACTGATCATAACCTTGAAGTGATTGGCCTGACTGAAACATGGCTCAAGCCTGTTGAATTTACTGTGTTAAATGAGGCCTCTCCTCCTGGTTACACTAGTGACCATATCCCCTGAGCATCCCGCAAAGGCGGAGGTGTTGCTAACATTTATGACAGCAAATGTCTAGTTACGAGAAGAAAAAAAAATGTTTTCATCTTTTCATGACTAGAGGCTCAAATCTATGCAGCCTACTCAATCACTTTTTTATAGCTACTGTTTACAGGCCTCCTGGGCCGTATACAGAGTTCCTCACTGAGTTCCCTGAAACCCTATAGGACCTTGTAGTCATGGCATATACAACAGTGAAGAGGCGATTCTGGGATGCTGACCTTCTAGGCAGAGTTGCAAAGAAAAAGCCATATCTCAGACTGGCCAACAAAAAGAAAAGAGTAAGAACACAAAAGAACACAAACACTGGACAGAGGAGGATTGGAACAACGTGTTATGGACAGACGAATCGAAGTTTGAGGTGTTCGGATCACAAAGAAGAAAATTCTATAGCAATATAGATTGGGAAAGGGGCCGTGCATTTGGACAATGAATAGACACTGCAGTAAATAAAAATGTCTGTTTTGTCCAGGACCGGAGTCTACACAGACTGGTGCGCTACAGCCAATCAGATCTACAGTAGGCCTTTATACAAACAAGCCATTTGCCACACGGGCCTGCCGTCATTCACTTTGAACTGGACTGTGTGTTTACAGGCAAGAGATATGCTAACTGGATAACAGTCGTTCAAGTTCTTGCTAGCTAACCAAATGACACCTGCATCTCTAGCGGTGTATAGCCGCCAGAATAACGATATGAGGGGAAAAGTCAGTCACTCACCCACTCCCCCAATGACATGACATCCTCCTAGCAGCTAGCTAGCTATCTAGCTAACGTTAGGCTCCGTGTTTTTAGCTTGCTACATAAATAGATACGCTAGGCTATTAGCCACGTTATGACTGACTTGTGATCATTGCCCTTGCTAGTTGGTTTGAATTGACATTCCCAGCCTTAGTTACATTCATCTGTTTTTGTCCAGAATATTGAGTCATTGAAACTGAAACAGTGCATCCCGAATGGACGCAGCAAACAATGCATCAGTCCAGCTGTGGTATACAACTTGATAGTAACATTTTATGGACTACCAAGAAATGTATTGGTCAATTATATGAATCATGCGTTGAACTGCATCCATCTATGCTGCCAACAACGCCTTAGTGTACGTCATGGAACGTTGAGTCAAATATAACCTATTTTTAAAACCTCTTATGAAGTTGGTTTTGTAGCATGAACTGGGAATTTGATATTTTTGACTGATATTATGATTGTCTGTTTTTTCTGCAAAATATTTCAAACTATCAGTTCCACTTGAAGCTTTAGGTCACCGGTGACTGTGTGCTAAACCTGAAATATGTTTTGCAATGGGAAGTAATAGTTTATTGGGAAATGCTTAATGGTCGTGTTTTTGTATTCTTATGATTGGGACCTACTGGCTTATTATGTCTGAGTTTATGGACTGCTTATCCTTTAACATCATGATGTGCGACTGCTTATCCTTTAACATCATGCTGTGTGACTGCTTATCCTTTAACATCATGCTGTGTGACTGCTTATCCTTTAACATCATGCTGTGTGACTGCTTATTCTTTAACATCATGCTGTGTGACTGCTTATCCTTTAACATCATGCTGTGTGACTGCTTATCCTTTAACATCATGCTGTGTGACTGCTTATCCTTTAACATCATGCTGTGTGACTGCTTATCCTTTAACATCATGCTGTGTGACTGTTTATCCTTTAACGTCATGCTGTGTGACTGCTTATCCTTTAACGTCATGCTGTGTGACTGCTTATCCTTTAACATCATGCTGTGTGACTGCTTATCCTTTAACGTCATGCTGTGTGACTGCTTATCCTTTAACGTCATGCTGTGTGACTGCTTATCCTTTAACATCATGCTGTGTGACTGCTTATCCTTTAACGTCATGCTGTGTGACTGCTTATCCTTTAACATCATGCTGTGTGACTGCTTATCCTTTAACATCATGCTGTGTGACTGCTTATCCTTTAACATCATGCTGTGTGACTGCTTATCCTTTAACATCATGCTGTGTGACTGCTTATCCTTTAACGTCATGCTGTGTGACTGCTTATCCTTTAACATCATGCTGTGTGACTGTTTATCCTTTAACATCATGCTGTGTGACTGCTTATCCTTTAACGTCATGCTGTGTGACTGCTTATCCTTTAACATCATGCTGTGTGACTGCTTATCCTTTAACATCATGCTGTGTGACTGCTTATCCTTTAACATCATGCTGTGTGACTGCTGTCTTGCCATCAGCCCTATCCAGTGGTGTAGTGGTGTCTGGAGAAGTGGCTATACTCACATTACCAAAAAAATGCCAAACGGCCCGCCCAGCGATGGAAATGCACCCTGTTTGAAAAATCCTATGTTTTCCTATAGATTTCTGATTTTCAGTCTTTCAAAACACATTTGATGGTCTAAGTCCACAACAATGCTTAAACCACATGATCAGTGGTAGTAACTGGAGAACTGGCTATACTCTCATTTTGCCAAACAGTTCCCAAACAGCCCCAGAAGTCGTATACCTCCACTACACTACTTTGATACGCATCAGTAGGGATTAGGAAGTGAATATACGCAATACCCCCCCAAAAAAAGGGGGGATACAGTTTATACCTGCGTATACCCTCCACTACACCGCTGGCCCTTTGTGTTTTACAAAAAGTGCACTCTGTCACGTTAGTGCGCTGGTATTACGGTTGCTGTCGTTTCAGAATCAAAAAACCTGTCACACACCGAAGGCCTACGGTTTCGCCACTGCGCAAACATGTCTGTAATAAGATAACGCCGTTAAGATATTCATCTTTCAAGAAAAAGGAGTGTATACAGTGTATTCGGATTGGCAGCTTTATGAGCTGACTGAATGGAAGCTGCTCATTATGAGTTTACTCCCACTGGTCTCGGCTGGAAGGAATGACGAGTCCTCAGACCGAGTACTGTATCAGACACTAGACATTCAATATGTGGTCTCAGGTACTACAGCACCGTGGTCTCAGGTACTACAGCACCGTGGTCTCAGGTACTACAGCACCGTGGTCTCAGGTACTACAGCACCGTGGTCTCAGGTACTACAGCACCGTGGTCTCAGGTACTACAGCACCGTGGTCTCAGGTACTACAGCACCGTGGTCTCAGGTACTACAGCACCGTGGTCTCAGGTACTACAGCACCGTGGTCTCAGGTACTACAGCACCGTGGTCTCAGGTACTACAGCACCGTGGTCTCAGGTACTACAGCACCGTGGTCTCAGGTACTACAGCACCGTGGTCTCAGGTACTACAGCACCGTGGTCTCAGGTACTACAGCACCGTGGTCTCAGGTACTACAGCACCGTGGTCTCAGGTACTACAGCACCGTGGTCTCAGGTACTACAGCACCGTGGTCTCAGGTACTACAGCACCGTGGTCTCAGGTACTACAGCACCGTGGTCTCAGGCACTACAGCACCGTGGTCTCAGGTACTACAGCACCGTGGTCTCAGGTACTACAGCACCGTGGTCTCAGGTACTACAGCACCGTGGTCTCAGGCACTACAGCACCGTCTGTAACCAGGTTTTCATCCAACCTGTTTATGTGCATAAAGTAAATGTCGTTGTATAAAAAAAATATGACGTGATCAATATGCAACTAAATGAGAAAAACTCTGTTGTATCACTCTTTAGGTCGTTTTGTTTCCTGTTTTCATGTTTAGGCTCTATTCCTGTTTTTGTATTCGCTCCATGTTCGTTCCGATTGAACTCACCGACTGCACCTGCTTCCTGACTCCCTGAGTCTCCGTTACAGAATACTACCTCATGGGTGAGACAAGGGGAGTAATCAGGGAGTGATGAAGTCCAGGTGTGCCTCATGACGGGGCGCAGGTGTGCGTAATGATGGGTTGCCAGGTGTGCATAATGATGGGTTGCCAGGTAGGTGGTTAGTAGACCGGAGACGTTGAGCGCCTGAGCTGAATGTTAGCAAGACAAAGGAGCTGATCGAGGAGCGGGTTGAGAGTTTCAAGTTACAAACTATCATGGTCCAAACACACCAAGACAGTCGTGAAGAGGGCACGACAACATCTTTTCCCCCTCGGGAGACTGAAAAGATTTAGCATGGGTCCGCAGATTCACAAAAAGTTCTACAGCTGCACCATCGAGAGCATCCTGACCGGTTGCATCACCGCCTGGTATGGCAACTGCTCAGCAGCCGACGTAAGGCGCTACAGAGGGTAGTGCTTATGGCCCAATACATCACTGGGGCCAAGCTTCCTGCCATCGAGGACCTATATACCAGGTGGTGTCAGAGGTAAAAAAAAATCGTCAAAGACTCCAGTCACCCAAGTCATAGACTGTTCTCTCTGCTACCGCACGGCAAGCGGTACTGGAGCGGCACGTCTAGGTCCAAGAGGCTCCTTAACCAACAATGCAGTTCAAGAAACAGAGTTAAGTAAATATTTACTGAATAAACTAAAGTATAAAATGTAATAACAATAATGATGCTATATATAGGGGTAGCAGTACCGAGTCAATGTGCAGGGGTACAGGTTAGTTGAGGTAATAACGAGGCTATATACAGGGGTAGCGGTACCGAGTCAATGGGCTGGGGTACAGGTTAGTCGAGGTAATAATGAGGCTATATACAGGGGTAGCGGTACCGAGTCAATATGCGGGGGTACAGGTTAGTCCAGGTAATAACGAGGCTATATACAGGGGTAGCGGTACCGAGTCAATGTGCGGGGGTACAGGTTAGTCGAGGTAATAATGAGGCTATATACAGGGGTAGCGGTACCGAGTCAATGTGCGGGAGTACAGGTTAGTCCAGGTAATAACGAGGCTATATACAGGGGTAGCGGTACCGAGTCAATGTGCGGGGGTACAGGTTAGTCCAGGTAATAATGAGGCTATATACAGGGGTAGCGGTACCGAGTCAATGGCGGGGGTACAGGTTAGTCGAGGTAATTTGTACATGTAGGTAGGGGTAAAGTGACTATGCATAGATAATAAACAGCAAGTTGCAGCAGTGGGGGGGGGGGGGGGGTCAATGTAAATAGTCTGGGTGGCTATTTGATAATTGTTCAGCAGTCTTATGGCTTGGCTGTAGAAGCTGTTAAGGGCTTGTAAGTAAGCAATTCACGGTAAGGTCTACACCTGTTGTATTCGGCACATGTGACAAATAAAATGTAATTTGATGAGTTCCAAACTGCCTCTGGAAGCAAGGTCAGCACAAGAACTGTTCGTCTGGAGATTCATGAAATGAACAGCCGCACACAAGCCTTAGATCACCATGAGAGGTTAGCATGTCTTGGGGGTATGATATAAGATGCTAACCTCCCCTGTTATTGTAATGGTGAGAGGTTAGCATGTCTTGGGGGTATGATATAAAATGCTAACCTCCCCTGTTATTGTAATGGTGAGAGGTTAGCATGTCTTGGGGGTATGATATAAAATGCTAACCTCCCCTGTTATTGTAATGGTGAGAGGTTAGCATGTCGTGGGGGTATGATATAAAATGCTAACCTCCCCTGTTATTGTAATGGTGAGAGGTTCGCATGTCTTGGTGGTATGATATAAAATGCTAACCTCCCCTGTTATTGTAATGGTGAGAGGTTAGCATGTCTTGGTGGTATGATATAAAATGCTAACCTCCCCTGTTATTGTAATGGTGAGAGGTTAGCATGTCTTGGTGGTATGATATAAAATGCTAACCTCCCTGTTATTGTAATGGTGAGAGGTTAGCATGTCTTGGTAGTATGATATAAAATGCTAACCTCCCCTGTTATTGTAATGGTGAGAGGTTAGCATGTCTTGGGGGTATGATATAAAATGCTAACCTCCCCTGTTATTGTAATGGTGAGAGGTTAGCATGTCTTGGTGGTATGATATAAAATGCTAACCTCCCCTGTTATTGTAATGGTGAGAGGTTAGCATGTCTTGGTGGTATGATATAAAATGCTAACCTCCCCTGTTATTGTAATGGTGAGAGGTTAGCATGTCTTGGTGGTATGATATATCCTGAGTGGCGCAGTGGTCTAAGGCACTGCATCGCAGTGCTAGCTGTGCCACTAGAGATCCTGGTTCGAATCCAGGCTCTGTTGTAGCCGGCCGCGACCGGGAGACCCATGGGGCGGCACACAATTGGCCCAGCGTCATCCAAGGTAGGGGAGGGTTTGGCCGGCAGGGATGTAGCTCAGTTGGTAGAGCATGGTGTTTTCAAAGCCAGGGTTGTGGGTTCGATTCCCACGGGGGGCCAATATAAAAAATTTATAATAATTGTATGCACTAACTGTAAGTCGCTCTGGATAAGAGCGTCTGCTAAATGACAAAAAATTAAATAAAAAATAAGACACATTTTTTTTTTATATATATATATAAAATGCTAACCCCTCCATGTTATTGTAATGGTGAGAGGTTAGCATGTCTTGGGGGTATGATATAAAATGCTAACCCCTCCATGTTATTGTAATGGTGAGAGGTTAGCATGTCTTGGGGGTATGATATAAAATGCTAACCTCCCCTGTTATTGTAATGGTGAGAGGTTAGCATGTCTTGGGGGTATGATATAAAATGCTAACCTCCCCTGTTATTGTAATGGTGAGAGGTTAGCATGTCTTGGGGGGTATGATATAAAATGCTAACCTCCCCTGTTATTGTAATGGTGAGAGGTTAGCATGTCTTGGTGGTATGATATAAAATGCTAACCTCCCCTGTTATTGTAATGGTGAGAGGTTAGCATGTCTTGGGGGTATGATATAAAATGCTAACATCCCCTGTTATTGTAATGGTGAGAGGTTAGCATGTCTTGGGAGGTATGATATAAAATGCTAACCTCCCCTGTTATTGTAATGGTGAGAGGTTAGCATGTCTTGGGGGGTATGATATAAAATGCTAACCTCCCCTGTTATTGTAATGGTGAGAGGTTAGCATGTCTTGGGGCTGTGATATTTGTGTATTAATATAATTCTCAGTATCATCTCCCAGTGTCGTTGCTGCGTCTTTCATCATCAACGTGTCTAGACTGATTTAGTGTGCCCCGGATGACGCACTAGTCCTTTCATGGAGCACTTCCTTTGACCAGGGCCTGGAATGAAATTAAGTGGTTATTTTGATTTATTTTTCTTCGTCAAAAACATGACACGGAGCCCAGGAAGAGTAAAATGTTTTCATTTTTATTGCAAAAATATAAAATGTAATATATTACACTACAAAAACATTTACTGACAACATACACATATAGTTTCAGGAAGAAGACAAAACTAATGGAAAACGGGTTTTTAATATGCTTTCATTGTTTTACTTAATTGATCAATTAACGCCTTATGAATGGGTGAGTTATTGAATTAGTTAAAACACTGTAATGAGTGAATGCAGGTCACTATAGCGAGATATTCCTGTAGCTCAGTTGGTAGAGCATGGCGCTTACAATGCCAGGGTTGTGGGTTCGATTCCCACGGGGGGGCCAGTATGAAAAATGTATGCGCTCACTAACTGTAAGTCGCTCTGGATAAGAGCGTCTACTAAAATGTAAAAATGTAATACTGTGGCACTGTGTGGATTCATGTAATTTTATAGCAATAAATACCACTGTCGTCTACTGATGGACAAAGAATATAGGATAGCTATAATATTCCTATTTGAACAACAGATACAGCCTAGTTGCTACATAACTAGACAGTGAGCAGTGGTACAGTAGTTAAAAGTGAATTCTTGTTGATCAATGTTTCACTAGTCTGCTGTTTGAGCTGTTGGGTAGAATGGACTCAATTGTGTAATTCTGTTAGCCTGGTCCCAGATCTGTAGGAGTCTGAATGACCCAGAAGGGGATTCACAGCTAGCCCTGACTATGAGTGACAAGGAGTTGGCATGATAGCACAAACATACTGGCACTCAGGCTATGTACTGTATGTGTGGCAGGGGGTTGATAATGGTATGCACTGAATATACATCTGTAACCCTGAAGAAAGCACACTGTTTAAAAGTGCGGAAAGGAAGCATATCATTTTCTTAAAAATTATTTAACATTTATTTAACTAGGCAAGTCAGTTAAGAACAAATTCTTATTTACAATGACGGCCTACACCGGCCAAACCCGGACGACGCTGGGCCAATTGTGCGCCGCCCTATGGGACTCACAATCACGGCCGGTTGTGATACAGCCTGGAATCGAACCAGGGGGGTCTGTAGTGACGCCTCAAGCACTGGTCTTAACTGCTCTGGTCTTAACTGCTCTGGTCTTAACTGCTCTGGTCTTAACTGCTCTGGTCTTAGCCGACAGACGTAATCAATAACAACACAACAACAGCAGATCAACACACAGTTTTCACATGTTGATCAAGTCAGTTGATTAGTCTGTTTTAGCATCAGGCTACTGTACAGGAATCCATATAATATCCTCTGGAAAAACCATATTTTTCTATGATTCGGTCTGAAAGACTTGTGCTTTGTGTTTCCTGAAAGATGATCAGACTCCCCTCAGTTAGGGGACAATTATACTTTGTAAATGTAGAAAAAACATGCTTTGTAATATCCACACAGTACTAACTAAACATTTATCTTGGTGCTTGTTTTTCCATTTCAAGACCTAAAACACATTTGGGTCAATCAAGACTTTAGTTAAATACCAATTGGAGAATACCTGGAAATCCTTGAGTTTAATGTCACCACACTGCCAGGTCTCTGACCTCCTCCCTGTAAGGATATCTTATTGCAAAGTGTTACCGAATATCTGATACATATTGAAATGTTGACATCACGTGGCAATCACCCAACAAATAGTTGACAAACAGGTGGGTTTTGCCCTTTATTCAAACACATAAAAGGACAATATGTTGGCTCCTATAAAGTGTACCTCAAATTAGTTTCATGATAAACTATAGTCGTTTTATGACATTCCTTACTTATTTAGTTGTCAAATAGTAGCCAGGGTGCAGTCCACTACTCTGAGGGAGTAGTCAGACCGTACCCGGGTGCAGTCCACTACTCTGAGGGAGTAGTCAGACCGTACCCGGGTGCAGTCCACTACTCTGAGGGAGTAGTCAGACCGTACCCGGGTGCAGTCCACTACTCTGAGGGAGTAGTCAGACCGTACCCGGGTGCAGTCCACTACTCTGAGGGAATCGACATAAGATATAGTCCTGCACCTGTCTCTGTTCTGTGGGGAAAGTGGGCTTTACAAATATGGATTGACCATAAGCAGTCCACTATATAGACACCAGGGTCATTTAGGGCTAGGTTTCTAATACTGAAAAGCCACTAAGGTACTTCAGTGGTGACTGAAGACTTCCTGTTCTCTTTCTAAAATATACACTCTGAAATGAGGACAAATATTCCACCAAGGAAGCCGTTAGCCTGTTCTACTGACTGACTCTGACTCTGTACATCCCTCTGGAAGATACTACATCAGTGTCTTCTTCTCTCCTCATACAATCTATTTTATTACTACATACAACTCACAAAGAATGCAGATACAGCGCCTTGCAAAAGTATTCATCCCCCTTGGCATTTTTTCCTATTTTGTTGCATTACAACCTGTAATTTAAATGGATTTTTATTTGGATTTCATGTAAATGACATACACAAAATAGTCCAAATTGGTGAAGTGAAAAAATAAAATAAAAACTTGTTTCAAAAAATGCAAAAAAATAAATAACGGAAAAGTGGTGCGTGCGTATGTATTCACCCTCTTTGCTATGAAGCCCCTAAATAAGATCTGGTGCAACCAATTACCTTCAGAAGTCACATCATTAGTTAAATAAAGTCCACCTGTGTGAAATCTAAGTGTCACATGATCTGTCACATGATCGCAGTATATATACACCTGTTCTGAAAGGCCCCAGAGTCTGCAACACCACTAAGCAAGGGGCACCACCAAGCAAGCGGCACCATGAAGACCAAGGAGCTCTCCAAACAGGTCAGGGACAAAGTTGTGGAGAAGTACAGATCAGGGTTGGGTTATAAAAAAATATCAGAAACTTTGAACATCCCACGGAGCACCATTAAATCCATTATTAAAAAATGGAAAGAATGTGGCACCACAACAAACATGCCAAGAGAGGGCCGCCCACCAAAACTCACGGACCAGGCAATGAGGGCATTAATCAGAGAGGCAACAAAGAGACCAAAGATAACCCTGAAGGAGCTGCAAAGCTCCACAACGGAGATTGGAGTATCTGTCCATAGGACCACTTTACGCCGTACACTCCTCAGAGCTGGGCTTTACGGAAGAGTGGCCAGAAAAAAGCCATTGCTTCAAGAAAAAAATAAGCAAACACGTCTGGTGTTCGCAAAAAGGCATGTGGGAGACTCCCCAAACATATGGAAGAAGGTACTCTGGTCAGAAGAGACTAAAATTGAGTTTTTTGGCCATCAAGGAAAACGCTATGTCTGGCGCAAACCCAACACCTCTCATTACCCCGAGAACACCATCCCCACAGTGAAGCATGGTGGTGGCAGCATCATGCTGTGGGGATGTTTTTCATCGGCAGAGACTGGGAAAATGGATGGCGCTAAATACAGGGAAATTCTTGAGGGAAACCTGTTTCAGTCTTCCAGAGATTTGAGACTGGGACGGAGGTTCACCTTCCAGCAGGACAATGACCCTAAGCATACTGCTAAAGCAACACTCAAGTGGTTTAAGGGGAAACATTTAAATGTCTTGGAATGGCCTAGTCAAAGCCCAGACCTCAATCCAATTGAGAATCAGTGGTATGACTTAAAGATTGCTGTACACCAGCGGAACCCATCCAACTTGAAGGCGCTGGAGCAGTTTTGCCTTGAAGAATGGGCAAAAATCCCAGTGGATAGATGTGCCAAGCTTATAAAGACATACCCCAAGAGACTTGCAGCTGTAATTGCTGCAAAAGGTGGCTCTACAAAGTATTAACTTTGGGGGGGTGGGGTGAATAGTTATGCACACTCATGTTTTCTGTTTTTTTGTCTTATTTCTTGTTTATTTCACAATAAAAAATATGTTGCATCTTCAAAGTGGTAGGCATGTTGTGTAAATCAAATGATACAAACCCCCCAAATATCCATTTTAATTCCAGGTTGTAAGGCAACAAAATAGGAAAAATCCCCAAGGGGGGTGAATACTTTCACAAGCCACTGTAGAGTAATCATTGATCATTAATCAATTATCTATCTCAGAGCAGAAGTTATGTGAACATGACTGTAAAAAAGTTCAATTGATAAAGCACTGAGAAGTGATGTAAGCATGTGTTAAATCATACTCTACACTCTTAGAAAAAAAAGGTGCTCTCTAGAACCTAAAACGGTTCTTCGGCTGTCCCCATAGGAAAACCCTTTGAAGAACCATATTTAGTTCCCGGTAGAACCCTTTGGGTTCCAGGCAGGATCTTTTACACAGAGGGTTCTACATGGAACCCAAAAGAGTTCTACCTGGAACCAAAAAGGGTTTTTCAAAGGGCTCTCTTTTGGGAGAGCCGAAGAACCCTTTTGGAACCCTTTTCTCTAAGAGTGTACATATTCTCCAAGTTAACCCAGTCCCAGTAATGTAATGTTCTCCAGCCTAAAGAACATGGAGAGAAAACACAACTCCATGGTTTTACTATACAGTATATACATGTTAAAGCCAGGTAGTGTTGCACCAACTGATGGTTGTGGATTTTATTTTGACTGGAGACTTACTTCATAATAATGTATTACCTCCTACGACATGAAGAAGAAGAAGAAGAAGAAGAAGAAGAAGAAGAAGAAGAAGAAGAAGAAGAAGAAGAAGAAGAAGAAGAAGAAGAAGAAGAAGAAGAAGAAGAAGAAGAAGAAGAAGAAGAAGAAGAAGAAGAAGGAGGAGGAGGAGGAGGAGGAGGAGGAGGAGGAGGAGAAGAAGAAGAAGGTGGGTGCTTACATCTGTCCTCTTTCACACATGTACCAGTGTGTATTATATTATATCCATGTGTGTATTGGAAATGTGTTTTTTTGCATTTCCCACTCCCACTGAGACACCCCCGGAGAGTGAGGTCACGGCCAGGGTTGTGTAGTCATGACGAAATACTACACAAATACATTGCTTTTATAGAATACAAGTTACAAATAAATTCCTAATACCAAGATAAAACTCTATATTGCTTCTTAATACTCAGTAGTTCCCCACCAAAATAATACATTTAGTATGAAACCAGTCTTACTGCATAAACACAGTCCAGTCTCTGTAGGGTAGCGGAGAAGTGGAGGAGGTGTGATGAAGCTTGGTGTGCAGAGGAGAGTCTCATAGATAACCAATTAGTCAATCAGTAGAATGTCCTGTTAGATGTTGTAGAATCTTATAGATTGCTGAGGGTTCCATTGAAGGTTCTGTTTGAAATATGGATGTTCTGGTAGGTTAATGGAGGTTCTGTCGGTTGTCTGAAGGTTCTGATAGACTGCAACATGTTCTATTTCTCTATAGGATGCATGTGGAGCTATGGAATACTGGAAGTTCTGTACAATTCTGTAGGATGTCTGTGGATTATGTTGAAACAGTAGTTGTTCTGTTGGAGTGCTGCAGGTTCCGTCGTTTGTCTGAAAGTTCTTAAGGATGTTTGTAGATACTGCAGGATGTCTATAGGACATATGTGGGTTCTATAGGACATCTGTGGGTTCTGTAGGACATATGTGGGTTCTGTAGGATATCTGTGGGTTCTATAGGACATATGTGGGTTCTGTAGGATATCTGTGGGTTCTATAGGATATATGTGGGTTATGTAGGACATCTGTGGGTTCTATAGGACATATGTGGGTTATGTAGGACATCTGTGGGTTCTATAGGACATATGTGGGTTATGTAGGACATCTGTGGGTTCTATAGGACATCTGTGGGTTCTGTAGGATATCTGTGGGTTCTGTAGGACATCTGTGAGTTCTGTAGGATATCTGTGGGATCAGTAGGACATCTGTGAGTTCTGTAGGATATCTGTGGGATCAGTAGGACATCTGTGGGTTCTGTAGGATATCTGTGGGTTATGTAGGATATCTGTGGGTTCTGTAGGATATCTGTGGGTTCTGTAAAAAGTGCTGAAAGTTATTATGTATTACTGTAGATTATGTTGAAGTAATGTAGGTTGGATGTCTAGAGGTAATAGACCGTGTGTATCTGCTGGGGGTTCTGAAGTGCTATACATTCAGACTGGGTTCCCATGTCTGAGTCCCATCCAGGAAGAGTACTCAGCTAGTGCTCCTCAGACTGGACTAGGACAAAATATGCCAAACAAGCCAGTCAAAAAAATGCTGTCTTTTAAAACATCTCATGGCTCGGATTTTGGAACCGAATGTTACCCGGGCTTGTATAATTCACTAGCCCGGCTGGCCAGTGAGTTCCATCCCTGAGAGTACTGTACTACACAGAGTCCTGGTTGAGGCCATCTGCTCCTCTCACTTCACCCAGTAGAGGAGGTGTTCAGACACAACTGTTCAACACCAAGTGCTCCTCAGTTCATAAAGTCATGTCCTGTTGTGTTTCAGTTTGTTTCAGCCAATAAATACATCATGTTCATATGTTCATAGAAAGTTCTAGGCCACTAGATCCATATGACTATCTGTCTGCCTGTTGAGAGTAGGGTCAGATCGGTACTGTAAAGTTTATACGTCTGGCCTGTATCATTGGTCAGATCGGTACTGTAAAGTTTATACGTCTGGCCTGTATCATTGGTCAGATCGGTACTGTAAAGTTCATACGTCTGGCCTGTATCATTGGTCAGATCGGTACTGTAAAGTTTATACGTCTGGCCTGTATCATTGGTCAGATCGGTACTGAAGTGTCTGTATGTCCAGACCCAACATCCTGTAGGGTCAGTATGGGTACAGTAGCGTTCATCTCGTCTGACCAAAGGTTCAAAGGTCAGATATGGTGTCCATACTGTACATCTGGCCATAGGGTGAGGGGTTAGAGGTCAGATGGGTAGAGTAGCATTCACCAGGCTAACCCTCATCTCCTGGATGCTGTTGATGATCTTCTTCTGATGTCCAGCCAGGGTCACTCCAACCGTCCTCAGGTCACTGCAGGGGAAACATAGTCCTCAGTACCTTTAGTCATATATTCACTGGGTTGTAGGGAAAATAGTTTTTAGCTGCTACACTGGCCGGCTTGAACAAAGCCACTTTATCAAGTGTTCTTGGCGTTAGCCACGAGTCAAATTTTTAAAACCAGAACCACAACGTTATTTTACACTGAACAGCACGAGCCTCTCACGGAGCCGTGTTGCTTAAGTCCAGGTTACATTGAAATGAATGGGAGCGTTCGGCCGAAGTTACCCGTCCAGGGTAGCAGGCCTAGGGTTGACAAATACCGGTAACTTTCCCCAAATTCCCAGATTTTCCAGAAATCCTGGTTAAAGGATTCCCTGCTTGTTCCCTCCCATTTCCAACCGGAATTTCTGGAAAACCTGGGACTTTGGGGAAAGTTACCAGAACTTTACCTGGGAATTTGGGGAAAGTTACCAGAACTTTACCTGGGAATTTGGGGAAAGTTACCAGAACTTGGCAACCCTTAGCAGGCCTTAGTGTGACCTCCTCCATTCTACCCCCCATACGGAAAATCTGTTCTCCCTCAGCACACACCATCTTCCGTCTGACACAGTAGAATCTACAGTGCTTCGCTCTGAAAACTCTGTTGCAGGCCGTTACTTCCCAAGACAGAAGAAAATGTGTTTTCTGTAACCTTAGCAACTTTCGCTGAGTAGAGATGACATTATACACCTTAGCACAGGAAGGAGATGGGCGTGTCCCAAAGGGCACACTATTCCATATACAGTGCACTACTTTTGCCCAGGGCCCTATGACACCCTATTCCCTATACAGTGCACTACTTTAGACCAGAGAATGGCACCCTATTCCCTATACAGTGCACTACTTTAGACCAGAGAATGGCACCCTATTCCCTATACAGTGCACTACTTTAGACCAGAGAATGGCACCCTATTCCCTATACAGTGCACTACTTTAGACCAGAGAATGACACCCTATTCCCTATACAGTGCACTACTTTTGCCCAAAGCCCACAGGATATAGGATGCCATTTGGGACACGGTCTCCACCTTATCAGAGGTTAAACAGGAGGAAGGAGACGATCTAGTGTTTCTGGGAGACTTACTCCAGGGTCATGTGAGACACCACTTCCACTGAGATGTATCCACTTTCCATGAAGAGCTCCGAGTAGCGACCCATCTTGATCCCCTCCAGCCACTCGTCTACAGACTGGTACACACTGCCCTCCGTCGGGCCTACTGATGCAGACAGACTGGTCTCCGGGTCCACTAGATTAGAAACCCTGAGAGAGGGGAGGGGAGAAGCACACATCATGTCAGTGTCCCGTACATTCTGGGGAGCAGAGGGGAGAACAGTAGCTGAACCTTGAGGAACACCCCAACTGACCCTTGGTGATATCCGAGGATTCAATATTGTAAAACGCAGCGTACATATAGAGTCTGCTATCAAATATTTATTCCGTTATGAAATCTGTAGTCTGAAATGTGCAGTCTGAAATGTGTAAATCTGAAATGTGCAGTCTGAAATGTGTAAATCTGAAATGTGCAGTCTGAAATGTGTAAATCTGAAATGTGCAGTCTGAAATGTGTAAATCTGAAATGTGCAGTCTGAAATGTGTAAATCTGAAATGTGCAGTCTGAAATGTGTAAATCTGAAATGTGCAGTCTGAAATGTGTAAATCTGAAATGTGCAGTCTGAAATGTGTAAATCTGAAATGTGCAGTCTGAAATGTGTAAATCTGAAATGTGCAGTCTGAAATGTGTAAATCTGAAATGTGCAGTCTGAAATGTGTAAATCTGAAATGTGCAGTCTGAAATGTGCAGTCTGAAATGTGTAAATCTGAAATGTGCAGTCTGAAATGTGTAAATCTGAAATGTGCAGTCTGAAATGTGCAGTCTGAAATGTGCAGTCTGAAATGTGCAGTCTGAAATGTGCAGTCTGAAATGTGCAGTCTGAAATGTGAGGTGTAATATGTGTCATCTGCTGTGGGATCACACTGCATATTCAATGATGAGGCCTCTAATTGGTTACCACAATTACAGCTGCTGCTGAAATGGAATTACACTGTTCTATTTAAATAGTCATATAACATTATTCTCAAGCAGAAAACATAAACAGTGAGGGAAACAAGTATTTGATCCCCTGCTGATTTTGTACGTTTGCCCACTGACAAAGAAATGATCAGTCTATAATTTTAATGGTAGGCTTATTTGAACAGTGAGAGACAGAATAACAACAAAAAAATCCACAAGAATGCATGTCAAAAATGTTATAAATTGATTTGCATTTTAATGAGGGAAATACGTATTTGACCCCTCTGCAAAACATGAAAAAGTACTTGGTGGCAAAACCCTTGTTGGCAATTAGAGGTCAGATGTTTCTTGTAGTTGGCCACCAGGTTTGCACACATCTCAGGAGAGATTTTTGTCCCACTCCTCTTTGCAGATCTTCTCCAAGTCATTAAGGTTTCGAGGCTGATATTTGGCAATTCGAACCTTCAGCTCCCTCCACTGATTTTCTATGGGATTAAGGTCTGGAGACTGGCTAGGCCACTCCAGGACCTTCATGTGCTTCTTCTTGAGCCACTCCTTTGTTGCCTTGGCCGTGTGTTTTGGGTCCTTGTCATGCTGGAATACCCATCCACAACCCATTTTCAATGCCCTGGCTGAGGGAAGGAGGTTCTCACCCAAGATTTCACGGTACATGGCCCCGTCCATCGTCCCTTTGATGCGGTGAAGTTGTCCTGTCCCCTTAGCAGAAAAACACCCCAAAAGCATAATGTTTCCACCCCCATGTTTGACAGTGGGGATGGTGTTATTGGGGTCATAGGCAGCATTCCTCCTCCTCCAAACACGGCGAGTTGAGTTGATGCCAAAGAGCTCCATTTTGGTCTCATCTGACCACAACACTTTCACCCAGTTCTCGTCTGAATTATTCAGATGTTCATTGGCAAACTTCAGACGGCCCTGTATATGTGCTTTCTTGAGCAGGGGGACCTTGCGGGCGCTGCAGGATTTCAGTCCTTCACGGCGTAGTGTGTTACCAATTGTTTTCTTTTCTTGGTGACTATGGTCCCAGCTGCCTTGAGATCATTGACAAGATCCTCCCGTGTAGTTCTGGGCTGATTCCTCACCGTTCTCATGATCATTGCAACTCCACGAGGTGAGATCTTGCATGGAGCCCCAGGCCGAGGGAGATTGACAGTTCTTTTGTGTTTCTTCCAATTGCGAATAATCGCACCAACTGTTGTCACCTTCTCACCAAGCTGCTTGGCGATGGTCTTGTAGCCCATTCCAGCCTTGTGTAGGTCTACAATCTTGTCCCTGATATCCTTGGAGAGCTCTTTGGTCTTGGCCATGGTGGAGAGTTTGGAATCTGATTGATTGATTGCTTCTGTGGACAGGTGTCTTTTATACAGGTAACAAGCTGAGATTAGGAGCACTCCCTTTAAGAGTGTGCTCCTAATCTCAGCTCGTTACCTGTATATAAGACACCTGGGAGCCCGAAATCTTTCTGATTGAGGGGGTCAAATACTTATTTCCCTCATTAAAATGCAAATTAATTTATAACATTTTTGACATGCGTTTTTCTGGATTTTTTTGTTGTTATTCTGTTTCTCACTGTTCAAATAAACCTACCATTAAAATTGTAGACGGATCATTTCTTTGTCAGTGGGCAAACGTACAAAATCAGCAGGGGATCAAATACTTTTTTCCCTCACTGTATGGTGCTAATGATTCCCAGGCTAGGAAACAACGTAATGTAACCACTGAGCCAAGCTCCAACCAACCAATGTCTTATTTAACAGCACATGCAATTATGTAACGCAGTTCCTAAGATGCAGCATGCTTCTTCCATGTAGAATACATGCAGTCCCGGTGATAGAATGAAGAGCCACAGTGCTCATATTGACCAGGAGCTCTGTCTGAAAACCATGAGGACAACATCATTCTCTGCGTGCCGTTCTTAGAATTGGGATTCATTTGTCTGCTGCCACTTCAGCTCAGCTCAAAGTCTAACCACGGAACAGGAGAGTGTGTGTGTGTGTGTGTGTGTGTGTGTGTGTGTGTGTGACAGGAGATAGTTCTGCTCAGCTCAAAGTCTAACCACGGGACAGGAGATTGTGTGTGTGTGTGTGTGTGTATGTGTGTGTGTGTGTGTGTGTGTGTGTGTGTGTGTGTGTGTGTGTGTGTGTGTGTGTGTGTGTGTGTGTGTGTGACAGGAGATAGTTATTTGTCATTAAGTCTTGATTTCTTGTGACGCCCATTTAGCCCATCAAAGCTTTCCGGTGGCATAACTGGCAACAGGGCGGTCACGTGTGTTTGCGAGACCAGATGACCCGAGACCAATGTCAGTTAAGCGAGCAGTGATGTCCGTCACACCGGCCTCAGTAAAAGTAATAGGAACAAATCCATCCATAAACAGTGATCCTCCTGACCTGTGTGATGAGTTGACCAGGGCTTTGAGCCTGCTGGGGTTGCGAATCAGTTTGTCTAGCAGAGAGACGATCTCCTCAAACTTGGGTCTGCTGTTTCTGTCCTTCTGCCAGCAGGCCATCATCAGGTGGTACAGGGCTACAGGACAGTCCATAGGGCCAGGGAGACGGTAGCTCTCCTCTACTGCCTTGATAACCTGGAGGGAGAGGGGTCAGAGGTCAGGTGGTACAGGGCTACAGGACAGTCCATAGGGCCAGGGAGACGGTAGCTCTCCTCTACTGCCTTGATAACCTGGAGGGAGAGGGGTCAGAGGTCAGGTGGTACAGGGCTACAGGACAGTCCATAGGGCCAGGGAGACGGTAGCTCTCCTCTACTGCTTTAATAACCTGGAGGGAGAGGGGTCAGAGGTCAGGTGGTACAGGGCTACAGGACAGTCCATAGGGCCAGGGAGACGGTAGCTCTCCTCTACTGCCTTGATAACCTGGAGGGAGAGGGGTCAGAGGTCAGGTGGTACGTACAGGGCTACAGGACAGTCCATAGGGCCAGGGAGACGGTAGCTCTCCTCTACTGCTTTAATAACCTGGAGGGAGAGGGGTCAGAGGTCAGGTGGTACAGGGCTACAGGACAGTCCATAGGGCCAGGGAGACGGTAGCTCTCCTCTACTGCCTTGATAACCTGGAGGGAGAGGGGTCAGAGGTCAGGTGGTACAGGGCTACAGGACAGTCCATAGGGCCAGGGAGACGGTAGCTCTCCTCTACTGCCTTGATAACCTGGAGGGAGAGGGGTCAGAGGTCAGGTGGTACAGGGCTACAGGACAGTCCATAGGGCCAGGGAGACGGTAGCTCTCCTCTACTGCCTTGATAACCTGGAGGGAGAG
>CM062481.1:1946867-1951867 GCA_031479575.1 Coregonus ussuriensis
TCCCTCTCTGCTCTCTTCCTCTTTCTCCCTCTCTGCTCTCTTCCTCTTTCTCCCTCTCTGCTCTCTTCCCTTCCTCTTTCTCCCTCTCTGCTCTCTTCCTCTTTCTCCCTCTCTGCTCTCTTCCTCTTTCTCCCTCTCTGCTCTCTTCCTCTTTCTCCCTCTCTGCTCTCTTCCTCTTTCTCCCTCTCTGCTCTCTTCCTCTTTCTCCCTCTCTGCTCTCTTCCTCTTTCTCCCTCTCTGCTCTCTTCCTCTTTCTCCCTCTCTGCTCTCTTCCTCTTTCTCCCTCTCTGCTCTCTTCCTCTTTCTCCCTCTCTGCTCTCTTCCTCTTTCTCCCTCTCTGCTCTCTTCCTCTTTCTCCCTCTCTGCTCTCTTCCTCTTTCTCCCTCTCTGCTCTCTTCCTCTTTCTCCCTCTCTGCTCTCTTCCTCTTTCTTTCCCTATATCTGACATATCTACATCCCTTCTAGCTCTTTCTCACACTCTCTATTTACTCCCTCTCTATCCCAACACTCTCTCCTCCTCTCACTCTTTCCAGTCTCTCTCCCCCTCCTCTTTCTGTATCTCTCTCCGCCATCAGGCACATTCAATACCACTTCTGTTCTCTTCTCCTCTTCTATTAATATGTCTACATCTCCTCTCTCAGCCATTCCCCACCTGGCTACTAAGATATTACACATTTCACCTCAATTTGTTGGATAACAGTCAGTAACAGTCAGTAACAGTCAGTAACAGTCAGTAACAGTAACAGTCAGTAACAGTCAGTAACAGTCAGTAACAGTCAGTAACAGTCAGTAACAGTAACAGTCAGTAACAGTCAGTAACAGTCAGTAACAGTCAGTAACAGTACAGTAACAGTAACAGTCAGTAACAGTCAGTAACAGTCAGTAACAGTCAGTAACAGTAACAGTCAGTAACAGTCAGTAACAGTCAGTAACAGTCAGTAACAGTAACAGTCAGTAACAGTCAGTAACAGTCAGTTACAGTCAGTGGCCCTGTAATATAATTGACGGATATATTCTCTGGTCTCTGGATCTTACAGTCTAGTGACTGCAAAGGAAGACATTGACAATGTGGAACACATCTCTGCTAAGTAAAGTAGCTTGTAGTCTGTGACATTACAAAGGAATACATTGACAATATGGATAGAATCTTTGTTCTAATGATCTACAGCCAGTGGTAGAAAAAGTACCCAATTGTCATACTTGAGTAAAAGTAAAGATACCTTAATAGAAAATGACTCATGTAAAAGTCACCCAGTAAAATACTACTTGAGTTAAAGTTTAAAAGTATTTGGTTTTAAATAGACTTAAGTATCAAAAGTAAATGTAATTGCTAAAATATAATTAAGTATCAAAAGTAAAAGTATACAGTGGGGGAAAAAAAGTATTTAGTCAGCCACCAATTGTGCAAGTTCTCCCAATTAAAAAGATGAGAGAGGCCTGTAATTTTCATCATAGGTACACGTCAACTATGACAGACAAAATGAGGAAAAATAATACAGAAAATCATATCGTAGGATTTTTAATGAATTGATTTGCAAATTATGGTGGAAAATAAGTATTTGGTTACCTACAAACAAGCAAGATTTCTGGCTCTCACAGACCTGTAACTTCTTCTTTAAGAGGCTCCTCTGTCCTCCACTCGTTACCTGTATTAATGGCACCTGTTTGAACTTGTTATCAGTATAAAAGACACCTGTCCACAACCTCAAACAGTCACACTCCAAACTCCACTATGGCCAAGACCAAAGAGCTGTCAAAGGACACCAGAAACAAAATTGTAGACCTGCACCAGGCTGGGAAGACTGAATCTGCAATAGGTAAGCAGCTTGGTTTGAAGAAATCAACTGTGGGAGCAATTATTAGGAAATGGAAGACATACAAGACCACTGATAATCTCGCTCAATCTGGGGCTCCACGCAAGATCTCACCCCGTGGGGTCAAAATGATCACAAGAACGGTGAGCAAAAATCCCAGAACCACACAGGGGGACCTAGTGAATGACCTGCAGAGAGCTGGGACCAAAGTAACAAAGCCTACCATCAGTAACACACTACGCCGCCAGGGACTCAAATCCTGCAGTGCCAGACGTGTCCCCCTGCTTAAGCCATTACATGTCCAGGCCCATCTGAAGTTTGCTAGAGTGCATTTGGATGATCCAGAAGAGGATTGGGAGAATGTCATATGGTCAGATGAAACCAAAATAGAACTTTTTGGTAAAAACTCAACTCGTCGTGTTTGGAGGACAAAGAATGCTGAGTTGCATCCAAAGAACACCATACCTACTGTGAAGCATGGGGGTGGAAACATCATGCTTTGGGGCTGTTTTTCTACAAAGGGACCAGGACGACTGATCCGGGTAAAGGAAAGAATGAATGGGGCCATGTATCGTGAGATTTTGAGTGAAAACCTCCTTCCATCAGCAAGGGCATTGAAGATGAAACGTGGCTGGGTCTTTCAGCATGACAATGATCCCAAACACACCGCCCGGGCAACGAAGGAGTGGCTTCATAAGAAGCATTTCAAGGTCCTGGAGTGGCCTAGCCAGTCTCCAGATCAGATCTCAACCCCATAGAAAATCTTTGGAGGGAGTTGAAAGTCTGTGTTGCCCAGCGACAGCCCCAAAACATCACTGCTCTAGAGGAGATCTGCATGGAGGAATGGGCCAAAATACCAGCAACAGTGTGTGAAAACCTTGTGAAGACTTACAGAAAACGTTTGACCTGTGTCATTGCCAACAAAGGGTATATAACAAAGTATTGAGAAACTTTTGTTATTGACCAAATACGTATTTTCCACCATAATTTGCAAGTAAATTCATAAAAAATCCTACAATGTGATTTTCTGGATTTTTTTTCCTCATTTTGTCTGTCATAGTTGACGTGTACCTAGGATGAAAATTACAGGCCTCTCTCATCTTTTTAAGTGGGAGAACTTGCACAATTGGTGGCTGACTAAATACTTTTTTTTCCCCACTGTAAATCATTTCACATTCCTTATATTAAGCAAACCAGACGGCACAATGTTCTTGTTGTTTTAATTTACTGATAGCCAGGGGCACGCTCCAACACACAGATATCATTTATAAATGAAGCATTTGTGTTTAGTGAGTCCAGATCAGAGACAGTAGGGATGACCAGGGATGTCCTCTTGATAAGTGTGTGAATTGGACCATTGTCTGTCCTTCTAAGCATTCAAAATGTAACGAGTAGTTTTGGGTGTCAGGGAAAATGTATGGAGTAAAAAGTACATTATTTTCTTTAGGAATGTAGTGAAGTAAAAGTACAAGTTGTCAAAAATTGTAATAGTGAAGTAAAGTACAGATACCCAAAAAAACGACTTAAGTAGTACTTTAAAGTATTTTTACAGCAACCATACACCAGCTCAATAAATCCTAACATTGTGACATTGAGAATAATAATAATAAGATGAAGAAGAAGAAGACTTACATCCTGGTTACTCATCTCCCAGTAGGGTCTCTCTCCATATGACATCACTTCCCACATGGTGATTCCGTAGCTCCACACATCAGAGGCGGAGGTGAACTTCCTGAACGCTATCGCTTCTGGAGCCGTCCAGCGGATCGGGATCTTACCGCCCTGAGAGAGAGAAACATATCAACAACATTCAGATGGTTATTTTAGGATGGAGAATGATGTGTACCAATATGTGTGGTTCTCACCCTCTGTTCACCACTCAGACAGACAGACAGACAGACAGACAGACAGACAGACAGACAGACAGACAGACAGACAGACAGACAGACAGACAGACAGACAGACAGACAGACAGACAGACAGACAGACAGAGAGAGAGAGAGAGAGAGAGAGAGAGAGAGAGAGAGAGAGAGAGAGAGAGAGAGAGAGAGAGAGAGAGAGAGAGAGCGCAAGAAGGGATGTAGATATGTCCTGGAGACTGTGCAGTGTGTTAACTGGCTGTCCTGGAGACTGTGCCGCGTGCTAATTGGCTGTCCTGGATGCCATGTCACAGTCAGTGACAGACCCCGCACCAAGTGGAGACAGCAAGCTAAGACTGCCTCAGACAGCCAAGTGGAGACAGCTAGCTAACACTGCATCAGACAGCCAAGTGGAGACAGCTAGCTAACACTTCATCAGACAGCCAAGTGGTGACAGCTAGCTAACACTGCCTCAGACAGCCAAGTGGAGACAGCTAGCTAACACTGCCTCAGACAGCCAAGTGGTGACAGCTAGCTAACACTGCCTCAGACAGCCAAGTGGTGACAGCTAGCTAACACTGCCTCAGACAGCCAAGTGGTGACAGCTAGCTAACACTGCCTCAGACAGCCAAGTGGTGACAGCTAGCTAACACTGCCTCAGACAGCCAAGTGGTGACAGCTAGCTAACACTGCCTCAGACAGCCAAGTGGAGACAGCTAGCTAACACTGCCTCAGACAGCCAAGTGGTGACAGCTAGCTAACACTGCCTCAGACAGCCAAGTGGAGACAGCTAGCTAACACTGCCTCAGACAGCCAAGTGGTGACAGCTAGCTAACACTACACTGCCTCAGACAGCCAAGTGGAGACAGCTAGCTAACACTGCCTCAGACAGCCAAGTGGTGACAGCTAGCTAACACTGCCTCAGACAGCCAAGTGGAGACAGCTAGCTAACACTGCCTCAGACAGCCAAGTGGTGACAGCTAGCTAACACTGCCTCAGACAGCCAAGTGGTGACAGCTAGCTAACACTGCCTCAGACAGCCAAGTGGTGACAGCTAGCTAACACTGCCTCAGACAGCCAAGTGGTGACAGCTAGCTAACACTGCCTCAGACAGCCAAGTGGAGACAGCTAGCTAACACTGCCTCAGACAGCCAAGTGGTGACAGCTAGCTAACACTGCCTCAGACAGCCAAGTGGTGACAGCTAGCTAACACTGCCTCAGACAGCCAAGTGGTGACAGCTAGCTAACACTGCCTCAGACAGCCAAGTGGTGACAGCTAGCTAACACTGCCTCAGACAGCCAAGTGGTGACAGCTAGCTAACACTGC
>CM062481.1:1956867-1961893 GCA_031479575.1 Coregonus ussuriensis
GGATTAAGATATTCAGAATGGCAGGATGTTTTAGGGGGGACATTAGTCAAAACAATGTCATTCACATGTCACTGGATTAAAACCGAGGGACCTGAGGGCTGTGAACGAACAGAAACGTGGGCGCAGTGTGAACTCTCTATGCCCCTTTAGGACTGTCACTGTCTCTATAACTGTAGGTCTGTCTGAATAACTTCCTGTCACCGTCTCTAGAACCTGCAGCTCTGTCTGAATAACTTACTGTGGCCGTTGTGGAAGTGTGTGTGTGTAACTTACTGTGGCCGTTGTGGAAGTGTGTGTGTGTAACTTACTGTGGCCGTTGTGGAAGTGTGTGTGTGTAACTTACTGTGGCCGTTGTGGAAGTGTGTGTGTGTAACTTACTGTGGCCGTTGTGGAAGTGTGTGTGTGTAACTTACTGTGGCTGTTGTGGAAGTGTGTGTGTGTAACTTACTGTGGCTGTTGTGGAAGTGTGTGTGTGTAACTTACTGTGGCCGTTGTGGAAGTGCATCTTCTCTTCATCAGGGTCCTGCTTGGCCTTGCTGTAGCCACACCGTCTGAGACAGACATACAGGACATAATGCTGTATTACTGTCACAACACACACTGCCAGGCACAGGAAACAATGTCTGCAGCCCTTCATTCAATGGGGCTGGCATAAAGGATCTTTATAGAGCAAACACACACACACACACGCACGCACACACACACACACACAGAAAAAGCAAAAAAGGCTAACACATAATACACACACAAACTACACTATAAATACACACAGGAGAGCAGAGATCCTACATGAGCTAAACCACACACAGGAGAGACATCACCTCCACATAGTGGATAAACCACACGCTGGTCTGGTCTGGGGAGCACACTATTCCCTCTTCTGTTGCTCTCTCTACCACTCTGATGCTCTCTCTCTCTCTCTTCTCTCTCTCTCTCTCTCTCTCTCTCTCTCTCTCTGCTCCCTCTATCAGCTGCTCTCTCTCTCTCTCTCTCTCTCTCTCTCTCTCTCTCTCTCTCTCTCTCTCTCTCTCTCTCTCTCTCTCTCTCTCTCTCTCTCTCTCTCTCTCTCTCTCTCTCTCTCTCTCTCTCTCTAATACATCTCTCTGTCTCTCTCTCTGCTCTCTCTCTCTCTCCGCTCTCTCTCTCTTTTTTGCTCTCTCAAATTCAAATTCAGCTATTGGTAATATGTAGATATAGTGTATAGTATAGTGCATTTGGAAAGTGCAGTATACTGTTACGTTACAGGCTCATTCTAAAATGGATTAAATAAATAAAAACTCTCATCAATCTACACACAATAGCACATAATGACAAAGCGAAAACAGGTTTTTAGAAATGTTTGCTAATTTATATTTAAAAAAAAACATAAATACCTTATTTACATAAGTATTCAGACCCTTTGCTATGAGACTAGAAATTGAGCTCAGTTGCATCGTTTCCATTGATCATCCTTGAGATGTTTCTACAACTTGAATGGAGTCCACCTGTGATTTGAAAAGGCACACACCTGTCTATATAACATCCCACAGTTGACAGTGCATGTCAGAGCAAAAACCAAGCCATGAGGTTGAAGGAATTGTCTGTAGAGCTCCAAGACAGGATTGTGTCGAGGCACAGATCTGGAGAAGAATATCAAAACATTTCTGCAGCATTGAAGATCCCCAAGAACACAGTGGCCTCCATCATTCTTAAATAGAAGACGTTTGGAACCACCAAGACTCTTCCTAGAGCTGGCCGACCAGCCAAACTGAGCAATCGGGGGAGAAGGGCCTTGGTCAGGGAGGTGACCAAGAACCCCATGGTCACTCTGACAGAGCTCCAGAGTTCCTCTGTGGAGATGGTTGTCCTTCTGGAAGGTTCTCCCATCTCTATAGCACTCCACACCAATAAGGCCTTTATGGTAGACTGGCCAGACGGAAGCCACTCCTCAGTAAAAGGCCCATGACAGCCTACTTGGAGTTTGCCAAAAGGCACCTAAATGACTCTCCGACCATGAGAAACAAGATTCACGTCTGGAGGAAACCTGGCACCATCCCTATGGTGAAGCATGGTGGTGGCAGCATCATGCTGTGGGGATGTTTTTCAGTGGCAGGGACTGGGAGACTAGTCAGGATTGAGGGAAAGATGAATGGAGCAAAGTACAGAGAGATCCTTGATGAAAACCTGCTCCAGAGCGCTCAGGACCTCAGACTGGGGCGAATGTTCACCTTCCAACAGGACAACGACCCTAAGCACACAGCCAAAATAGCTGTGCAGAGACACTCCCCTCCAACCTGACAGAGCTTGAGAGGATCTACAGAGAAGAATGGGAGAAACTCCCCAAATACAGGTGTGCCAAGCTTGTAGCGTCATACCCAAGAAGACTCGAGGCTGTAATCGCTTCGCTGCCAAAGGTGCTTCAGCAAAGTGCTGAGTGAAGGGTCTTAATACTTATATACATGGGATATTTTAGTTTTTTGATTTTGAATAAATTTGCTAAAATTTCAAAAAACTTGTTTTTGCTTTGTCATTATGGGGTATTGTGTGTAGATTGATGAGGAACAATAAACATTTTAATCAATTTTAGAACAAGGCTGTAACAAAATGTGGAAAAAGTAATGGAGTCTGAATACTTTCCGAATGCACTGTTGTGGTACAGCATTTCAGTAAATCCAGTACAACACAATGAGGATAATGAAATCCAGTTAATTTCAGTAGTAATAATAATAGTGCATATAATCACATATACAGGTACAACACTACTGCTGTTGTATTGTGGAATCTACATTTAATTAAAGAAAAAGAAGATTATAAAAAGAAAAAGAAAGAATGGTTAATAAATAAACAACATGAACTTCAACTGTATTACTGTCAGTTATGAAAATGTCAATACAATACTTCAGGGAATTAATGGGATCCTTCAGGATATGGCAATCATATACATTACATATCTGGTAGTAACATTTGCGGATTCTCCCTCACCCAGAATAATTTCCAGCTTTATATCATTAGTAAATGCACAGCTGGGAATTTGATTGAGATATTTTCTAGAAAAAAATATTATCTTATTTGGGAGTATTTCTCACAGTAGAGGAAAAAGTGCATCTCTGTTTCTACCTCCCCTGTCTTTCAGTGACCAACTCCTCTTTGGGTAGCCATGTATTTTTGTGTCTCCCTTTTCTACAGTGGCTTGCGAAAGTATTCACCCCCTCTTGGCATTTTTCCTATTTCGTTGCCTTACAACCTGGATTTAAAATTGATTTTTTGGGGGGGTTTGTATCATTTGTGAAGAAAAAACAAGAAATAAGACAAAAAACAGAAAACTTGAGCGTGCATAACTATTCACCACCCACAAAAGTCAATACTTTGTAGAGCCACCTTTCCTTTTGCAACAATTTGTCAAGGCAAAACTGCTCCAGCTCCTTCAAGTTGGATGGGTTCCGCTGGTGTACATCAATCTTTAAGTCATACCACAGATTCTAAATTGAGGTCTGGGCTTTGACTAGGCCATTCCAAGAGATGTATATGTTTCACTTTAAACAACTCGAGTGTTGCTTTAGCAGTATGCTTAGGGTCATTGTCCTGCTGGAAAGTGAACCTCTGTCCCAGTCTCAAATCTCTGGAAGACTGAAACAGGTTTCCCTCAAGAATTTCCCTGTATTTAGCGCCATCCATCATTCCTTCAATTCTGACCAGTTTCCCAGTCCCTGCCGATGAAAGACATCCCCACAGCATGATGCTGCCACCACCATGCTTCACTGTGGGATGGGTTCTCGGGGTGATGAGGTGTTGGCTTTGCGCCAGACATAGCGTTTTCCTTGATGGCCAAAAAACTCAGTTTTATTCTCATCTGACCAGAGTACACTCTTCCATTCCATATGTTTGGGGAGTCTCCCACATGCCTTTTCGCAAACACCAGACGTGTTTGCTTATTTTTTTCTTTAAGCAATGGCTTTTTTCTGGCCACTCTTCCGTAAAGCCCAGCTCTGTGGAGTGTACGGCTTAAAGTGGTCCTATGGACAGATACTCCAATCTCCGCTGTGGAGCAGGGTTATCTTTGGTCTCTTTGTTGCCTCTCTGATTAATGCCCTCCTTGCCTGGTCTGTGAGTTTTGGTTGGAGGCCCTCTCTTGGCAGGTTTGTTGTGGTGCCATATTCTTTCAATTTTTATAAGAATGGATTTAATGGTGCTCCGTGGGATGTTCACATTTTCTGATATATTTTTATTACCCAACCCTGATCTGTACTTCTCCACAACTTTGTCCCTGACCTGTTTGGAGAGCTCCTTGGTCTTCATGGTGCCGCTTGCTTGGTGGTGCCCCTTGCTTAGTGGTGTTGCAGACTCTCGGGGCCTTTCAGAACAGGTCAGGTGTATATATACTGAGATCATGTGATAGATCATGTGACACTTAGATTGCACACAGGTGGACTTTATTTAACTAATTATGTGACTTCCTTTAGGTAATTGGTTGCACTAGATCTTATTTAGGGGATTTATAGCAAAGGGGTTGAATACATATGCACACCACTTTTACGTTATTTTGTGTATGTCCATTACATGAAATCCACATAGAAATCCATTTAAATTACAGGTTGTAATGCATCAAAATAGGAAAAACGCCAAGGGGGATGAATACTTTTGCAAGGCACTGTATAGCCAGTTGGTGGCTGAGCCTGTTGGTCAGGATCTGTCTCTGTTTTGTATTTTTTATTTATTTTTTTATATTTTTTTTCACCTTTATTTAACCAGGTAAGCCAGTTGAGAACAAGTTCTCATTTACAACTGCGACCTGGCCAAGATAAAGCAAAGCAGTGCGATAAAAACAACACAGAGTTACATATGGTGTAAAAAACATACATAAAGTCAAAAATACAACAGAAAATATATATACAGTGTGTGCAAATGTAGCAAGTTATGGAGGTAAGGCAATAAATAGGCTATAGTGCAAAATAATTACAATAGTATTAACACTGGAATGCTAGATGTGCAGAAGATGATGTGCAAATAGAGATACTGGGGTGCAAATGAGCAAAATAAATAACAATAT
>CM062481.1:1962393-1969893 GCA_031479575.1 Coregonus ussuriensis
CACACACACACACACACACACACACACACACACACACACACACACACACACACACACACACACACACACACACACACACACACACACACACACACACACACACACAGTCAACCACAGTTGGTACACATGCACACACACACACACACACATGCACACACACACACACACACACACACACACACAGTCAACCACAGTTGGTACACATGCACACACACACACACACACATGCACACACACACACACACACACACTCCACTCACCAGCTCCGATGACTCTCTCAATGGTGATGCAGGAGACATCGATCTCCTTGGCGAACTCATGGATGGCCTGGTTGGGGTCCTCGTAGGTGTGGGGGTCGATATACGTACTTATCCCAGGGGACATAACTAGACAGAGAGGAGAGATACTCGTCGGTGTGGGGGTCGATATATACGTACGCATCCCAGGGGACATCACTGGAAGGAAATATTCCTCTAACACTTCTTCACAACCCTCAGCAGTTACACAACACTAGGCCTGTGTCCCAAATCACACCATATTCTCCATGTAGTGCACGACTGTTGAACAGAACCTAGGTAAATGGTGTTCCCTACATTAGCAGGGTGAATATAGAAGACAAGTTAACCTCAATGAATAAATGCAGAATGACAGGTGATCACTCAATACTCTGAAATAGGATGCATGTGTTTGTGGGAAGATATAGCAGTAAGATTAATAATAGGTTCAGATTTCACTGCACTGGGTTCAGATGATGTAGTACTGTTGAATATAAAATATCGGTTAGGTAAGATGTAGTACTATTTAATATGAAAGATAGATTAGGTAAGATGTAGTACTATTTAATATGAAAGATAGATTAGGTAAAATGTAGTACTATTTAATATGAAAGATAGATTAGGTAAAATGTAGTACTATTTAATATGAAAGATAGTTAAGCTCAATAAATAAATACACAATAGCAGGTCATCCTCTGATTGATGTGTTTGTGAGGAGCATGGGGGAGAGACAGCAGGAAGTAGGTGATTAAATTTGGATTAAGATATTCAGAATGGCAGGATGTTTTAGGGGGGACATTAGTCAAAACAATGTCATTCACATGTCACTGGATTAAAACCGAGGGACCTGAGGGCTGTGAACGAACAGAAACGTGGGCGCAGTGTGAACTCTCTATGCCCCTTTAGGACTGTCTCTGTCTCTATAACTGTAGGTCTGTCTGAATAACTTCCTGTCACCATCTCTAGAACCTGCAGCTCTGTCTGAATAACTTACTGTGGCCGTTGTGGAAGTGTGTGTGTGTAACTTACTGTGGCTGTTGTGGAAGTGTGTGTGTGTAACTTACTGTGGCTGTTGTGGAAGTGTGTGTGTGTAACTTACTGTGGCCGTTGTGGAAGTGCATCTTCTCTTCATCAGGGTCCTGCTTGGCCTTGCTGTAGCCACACCGTCTGAGACAGACATACAGGACATAATGCTGTATTACTGTCACAACACACACTGCCAGGCACAGGAAACAATGTCTGCAGCCCTTCATTCAATGGGGCTGGCATAAAGGATCTTTATAGAGCAAACACACACACACACACGCACGCACACACACACACAGAAAAAGCAAAAAAGGCTAACACATAATACACACACAAACTACACTATAAATACACACAGGAGAGCAGAGATCCTACATGAGCTAAACCACACACAGGAGAGACATCACCTCCACATAGTGGATAAACCACACGCTGGTCTGGTCTGGGGAGCACACTATTCCCTCTTCTGTTGCTCTCTCTACCACTCTGATGCTCTCTCTCTCTCTCTCTCTCTCTCTCTCTCTCTCTCTCTCTCTCTCTCTCTGCTCCCTCTATCAGCTTCTCTCTCTCTCTCTCTCTCTCTCTCTCTCTCTCTCTCTCTCTCTCTCTCTCTCTCTCTCTCTCTCTCTCTCTCTCTCTCTCTCTCTCTCTCTCTCTTTCTCTAATACATCTCTCTGTCTCTCTCTCTGCTCTCTCTCTCTCTCCGCTCTCTCTCTCTTTTTTGCTCTCTCAAATTCAAATTCAGCTATTGGTAATATGTAGATATAGTGTATAGTATAGTGCATTTGGAAAGTGCAGTATACTGTTACGTTACAGGCTCATTCTAAAATGGATTAAATAAATAAAAACTCTCATCAATCTACACACAATAGCACATAATGACAAAGCGAAAACAGGTTTTTAGAAATGTTTGCTAATTTATATTTTAAAAAATACATAAATACCTTATTTACATAAGTATTCAGACCCTTTGCTATGAGACTAGAAATTGAGCTCAGTTGCATCGTTTCCATTGATCATCCTTGAGATGTTTCTACAACTTGAATGGAGTCCCACCTGTGATTTGAAAAGGCACACACCTGTCTATATAACATCCCACAGTTGACAGTGCATGTCAGAGCAAAAACCAAGCCATGAGGTTGAAGGAATTGTCTGTAGAGCTCCAAGACAGGATTGTGTCGAGGCACAGATCTGGAGAAGAATATCAAAACATTTCTGCAGCATTGAAGATCCCCAAGAACACAGTGGCCTCCATCATTCTTAAATAGAAGACGTTTGGAACCACCAAGACTCTTCCTAGAGCTGGCCGACCAGCCAAACTGAGCAATCGGGGGAGAAGGGCCTTGGTCAGGGAGGTGACCAAGAACCCCATGGTCACTCTGACAGAGCTCCAGAGTTCCTCTGTGGAGATGGTTGTCCTTCTGGAAGGTTCTCCCATCTCTATAGCACTCCACCAATAAGGCCTTTATGGTAGACTGGCCAGACGGAAGCCACTCCTCAGTAAAAGGCCCATGACAGCCTACTTGGAGTTTGCCAAAAGGCACCTAAATGACTCTCCGACCATGAGAAACAAGATTCACGTCTGGAGGAAACCTGGCACCATCCCTATGGTGAAGCATGGTGGTGGCAGCATCATGCTGTGGGGATGTTTTTCAGTGGCAGGGACTGGGAGACTAGTCAGGATTGAGGGAAAGATGAATGGAGCAAAGTACAGAGAGATCCTTGATGAAAACCTGCTCCAGAGCGCTCAGGACCTCAGACTGGGGCGAATGTTCACCTTCCAACAGGACAACGACCCTAAGCACACAGCCAAAATAGCTGTGCAGAGACACTCCCCTCCAACCTGACAGAGCTTGAGAGGATCTACAGAGAAGAATGGGAGAAACTCCCCAAATACAGGTGTGCCAAGCTTGTAGCGTCATACCCAAGAAGACTCGAGGCTGTAATCGCTGCCAAAGGTGCTTCAGCAAAGTGCTGAGTGAAGGGTCTTAATACTTATATACATGGGATATTTTAGTTTTTTGATTTTGAATAAATTTGCTAAAATTTCAAAAAACTTGTTTTTGCTTTGTCATTATGGGGTATTGTGTGTAGATTGATGAGGAACAATAAACATTTTAATCAATTTTAGAACAAGGCTGTAACAAAATGTGGAAAAAGTAATGGAGTCTGAATACTTTCCGAATGCACTGTTGTGGTACAGCATTTCAGTAAATCCAGTACAACACAATGAGGATAATGAAATCCAGTTAATTTCAGTAGTAATAATAATAGTGCATATAATCACATATACAGGTACAACACTACTGCTGTTGTATTGTGGAATCTACATTTAATTAAAGAAAAAGAAGATTATAAAAAGAAAAAGAAAGAATGGTTAATAAATAAACAACATGAACTTCAACTGTATTACTGTCAGTTATGAAAATGTCAATACTTCAGGGAATTAATGGGATCCTTCAGGATATGGCAATCATATACATTACATATCTGGTAGTAACATTTGCGGATTCTCCCTCACCCAGAATAATTTCCAGCTTTATATCATTAGTAAATGCACAGCTGGGAATTTGATTGAGATATTTTCTAGAAAAAAATATTATCTTATTTGGGAGTATTTCTCACAGTAGAGGAAAAAGTGCATCTCTGTTTCTACCTCCCCTGTCTTTCAGTGACCAACTCCTCTTTGGGTAGCCATGTATTTTTGTGTCTCCCTTTTCTACAGTGGCTTGCGAAAGTATTCACCCCCTCTTGGCATTTTTCCTATTTCGTTGCCTTACAACCTGGATTTAAAATTGATTTTTTGGGGGGGTTTGTATCATTTGTGAAGAAAAAACAAGAAATAAGACAAAAAACAGAAAACTTGAGCGTGCATAACTATTCACCACCCACAAAAGTCAATACTTTGTAGAGCCACCTTTTGCAACAATTTGTCAAGGCAAAACTGCTCCAGCTCCTTCAAGTTGGATGGGTTCCGCTGGTGTACATCAATCTTTAAGTCATACCACAGATTCTAAATTGAGGTCTGGGCTTTGACTAGGCCATTCCAAGAGATGTATATGTTTCACTTTAAACAACTCGAGTGTTGCTTTAGCAGTATGCTTAGGGTCATTGTCCTGCTGGAAAGTGAACCTCTGTCCCAGTCTCAAATCTCTGGAAGACTGAAACAGGTTTCCCTCAAGAATTTCCCTGTATTTAGCGCCATCCATCATTCCTTCAATTCTGACCAGTTTCCCAGTCCCTGCCGATGAAAGACATCCCCACAGCATGATGCTGCCACCACCATGCTTCACTGTGGGATGGGTTCTCGGGGTGATGAGGTGTTGGCTTTGCGCCAGACATAGCGTTTTCCTTGATGGCCAAAAAACTCAGTTTTATTCTCATCTGACCAGAGTACACTCTTCCATATGTTTGGGGAGTCTCCCACATGCCTTTTCGCAAACACCAGACGTGTTTGCTTATTTTTTTCTTTAAGCAATGGCTTTTTTCTGGCCACTCTTCCGTAAAGCCCAGCTCTGTGGAGTGTACGGCTTAAAGTGGTCCTATGGACAGATACTCCAATCTCCGCTGTGGAGCAGGGTTATCTTTGGTCTCTTTGTTGCCTCTCTGATTAATGCCCTCCTTGCCTGGTCTGTGAGTTTTGGTTGGAGGCCCTCTCTTGGCAGGTTTGTTGTGGTGCCATATTCTTTCAATTTTTATAAGAATGGATTTAATGGTGCTCCGTGGGATGTTCACATTTTCTGATATATTTTTATTACCCAACCCTGATCTGTACTTCTCCACAACTTTGTCCCTGACCTGTTTGGAGAGCTCCTTGGTCTTCATGGTGCCGCTTGCTTGGTGGTGCCCCTTGCTTAGTGGTGTTGCAGACTCTGGGGGCCTTTCAGAACAGGTGTATATATACTGAGATCATGTGATAGATCATGTGACACTTAGATTGCACACAGGTGGACTTTATTTAACTAATTATGTGACTTCCTTTAGGTAATTGGTTGCACTAGATCTTATTTAGGGGATTTATAGCAAAGGGGTTGAATACATATGCACACCACTTTTACGTTATTTTGTGTATGTCCATTACATGAAATCCACATAGAAATCCATTTAAATTACAGGTTGTAATGCATCAAAATAGGAAAAACGCCAAGGGGGATGAATACTTTTGCAAGGCACTGTATAGCCAGTTGGTGGCTGAGCCTGTTGGTCAGGATCTGTCTCTGTTTTGTATTTTTTATTTATTTTTTTATATTTTTTTTCACCTTTATTTAACCAGGTAAGCCAGTTGAGAACAAGTTCTCATTTACAACTGCGACCTGGCCAAGATAAAGCAAAGCAGTGCGATAAAAACAACACAGAGTTACATATGGTGTAAAAAACATAAAGTCAAAAATACAACAGAAAATATATATACAGTGTGTGCAAATGTAGCAAGTTATGGAGGTAAGGCAATAAATAGGCTATAGTGCAAAATAATTACAATAGTATTAACACTGGAATGCTAGATGTGCAGAAGATGATGTGCAAATAGAGATACTGGGGTGCAAATGAGCAAAATAAATAACAATATGGGGATGAGGTAGTTGGGTGGGCTAATTACAGATGGGCTGTGTTCAGGTGCAGTGATCAGTAAGGTGCTCTGACAACTGATGCTTAAAGTTAGTGAGGGAGATAAGAGTCTCCAGCTTCAGAGATTTTTGCAATTCGTTCCAGTCATTGGCAGCAGAGAACTGGAAGGAATGGCGGCCAAAGGAGGTGTTGGCTTTGGGAATGACCAGTGAGATATACCTGCTGGAGCGCAGACTACGGGTGGGTGTTGCTATGGTGACCAATGAGCTAAGATAAGGCGGGGATTTGCCTAGCAGTGATTTATAGATGGCCTGGAGCCAGTGGGTTTGACGACGAACATGTAGTGAGGACCAGCCAACAAGAGCGTACAGGTCACAGTGGTGGGTAGCGTATGGGGCTTTGGAGACAAAACGGATGGCACTGTGATAGACTACATCCAATTTCCTGAGTAGAGTGTTGGAGGCTATTTTGTAAATGACATCGCCGAAGTCAAGGATCGGTAGGATAGTCAGTTTTACGAGGGCATGTTTGGCAGCATGAGTGAAGGAGGCTTTGTTGCGAAATAGGAAGCCGATTCTAGATTTAACTAGATTTAACTTTGGATTGGAGATTCTTTATGTGAGTCTGGAAGGAGAGTTTACAGTCTAACCAGACACCTAGGTATTTGTAGTTGTCCACATACTCTAGGTCAGACCCGTCAAGAGTGGTGATTCTAGTCGGGTGGGCGGGTGCCAGCAGCGTTCGATTGAAAAGCATGCATTTAGTTTTACTAGTGTTTAAGAGCAGTTGGAGGCTACTGAAGGAGTGTTGTATGGCATTGAAGCTCGTTTGGAGGTTTGTTAACACAGTGTCCAATGAAGGGCCAGATGTATACAAAATGGTGTCGTCTGCGTAGAGGTGGATCTGAGAGTCACCAGCAGCAAGAGCTACATCATTGATATACACGGAGAAAAGTGTCGGCCCAAGAATTGAACCCTGTGGCACCCCCATAGAGACTGCCATAGGTCCAGACAACAGGCCCTCCGATTTGACACACTGAACTCTATCTGAGAAGTAGTTGGTGAACCAGGCGAGGCAGTCATTTGAGAAACCAAGGCTATTTAGTCTGCCAATAAGAATGCGGTGGTTGACAGAGTCGAAAGCCTTGGCCAGGTTGATGAAGACGGCTGCACAGTACTGTCTATTATCAATCGCGGTTATAATATCGTTTAGGACCTTGAGCGTGGCTGAAGTGCACCCATGACCAGCTCGGAAACCGGATTGCATAGCGGAGAAGGTACGGTGGGATTCGAAATGGTCGGTGATCTTTTTGTTAACTTGGCTTTCAAATACTTTCGAAAGGCAGGCCAGGATGGATATAGGTCTGTAGCAGTTTGTAGAGAGTATTTGAGTAGGTCTGAGAGTAGAGATATTCTGACCATTTGTATTTTATTTTGAGGGACAGATAGAAATTTAGTATATTCTGTGTTTTTGTTTTATTTTCCCAATTCCTCAAATAGGAGGTTTTCATTTCTGTAACAATTTGATTGATTTCCCTGTGAATTTGGATAATAGGATTGTTTAGTGTTTTTAACAGCTGACATAGGAGTCTCTATTCAGGGTTCAGCTCTTGGGTTTCCAGAGCTTTGAATTG
>CM062481.1:1974893-2002393 GCA_031479575.1 Coregonus ussuriensis
GTTGTAACTCAATACATCCATTATGATACTGCTGTTGTAACTCAATACATCCATTATGATACTGCTGTTGTAACTCAATACATCCATTATGATACTGCTGTTGTAACTCAATACATCCATTATGATACTGCTGTTGTAACTCAATACATCCATTATGATACTGCTGTTGTAACTCAATACATCCATTATGATACTGCTGTTGTAACTCAATACATCCATTATGATACTGCTGTTGTAACTCAATACATCCATTATGATACTGCTGTTGTAACTCAATACATCCATTATGATACTGCTGTTGTAACTCAATACATCCATTATGATACTGCTGTTGTAACTCAATACATCCATTATGATACTGCTGTTGTAACTCAATACATCCATTATGATACTGCTGTTGTAACTCAATACATCCATTATGATACTGCTGTTGTAACTCAATACATCCATTATGATACTGCTGTTGTAACTCAATACATCCATTATGATACTGCTGTTGTAACTCAATACATCCATTATGATACTGCTGTTGTAACTCAATACATCCATTATGATACTGCTGTTGTAACTCAATACATCCATTATGATACTGCTGTTGTAACTCAATACATCCATTATGATACTGCTGTTGTAACTCAATACATCCATTATGATACTGCTGTTGTAACTCAATACATCCATTATGATACTGCTGTTGTAACTCAATACATCCATTATGATACTGCTGTTGTAACTCAATACATCCATTATGATACTGCTGTTGTAACTCAATACATCCACTATGATACTGCTGTTGTAACTCAATACATCCACTATGATACTGCTGTTGTAACTCAATACATCCATTATGATACTGCTGTTGTAACTCAATACATCCATTATGATACTGCTGTTGTAACTCAATACATCCATTATGATACTGCTGTTGTAACTCAATACATCCATTATGATACTGCTGTTGTAACTCAATACATCCATTATGATACTGCTGTTGTAACTCAATACATCCATTATGATACTGCTGTTGTAACTCAATACATCCATTATGATACTGCTGTTGTAACTCAATACATCCATTATGATACTGCTGTTGTAACTCAATACATCCATTATGATACTGCTGTTGTAACTCAATACATCCATTATGATACTGCTGTTGTAACTCAATACATCCATTATGATACTGCTGTTGTAACTCAATACATCCATTATGATACTGCTGTTGTAACTCAATACATCCATTATGATACTGCTGTTGTAACTCAATACATCCATTATGATACTGCTGTTGTAACTCAATACATCCATTATGATACTGCTGTTGTAACTCAATACATCCATTATGATACTGCTGTTGTAACTCAATACATCCATTATGATACTGCTGTTGTAACTCAATACATCCATTATGATACTGCTGTTGTAACTCAATACATCCATTATGATACTGCTGTTGTAACTCAATACATCCATTATGATACTGCTGTTGTAACTCAATACATCCATTATGATACTGCTGTTGTAACTCAATACATCCATTATGATACTGCTGTTGTAACTCAATACATCCATTATGATACTGCTGTTGTAACTCAATACATCCATTATGATACTGCTGTTGTAACTCAATACATCCATTATGATACTGCTGTTGTAACTCAATACATCCATTATGATACTGCTGTTGTAACTCAATCCATCCATTATGATACTGCTGTTGTAACTCAATCCATCCATTATGATACTGCTGTTGTAACTCAATCCATCCATTATGATACTGCTGTTGTAACTCAATCCATCCATTATGATACTGCTGTTGTAACTCAATCCATCCATTATGATACTGCTGTTGTAACTCAATCCATCCATTATGATACTGCTGTTGTAACTCAATACATCCATTATGATACTGCTGTTGTAACTCAATACATCCATTATGATACTGCTGTTGTAACTCAATACATCCATTATGATACTGCTGTTGTAACTCAATACATCCATTATGATACTGCTGTTGTAACTCAATACATCCATTATGATACTGCTGTTGTAACTCAATACATCCATTATGATACTGCTGTTGTAACTCAATACATCCATTATGATACTGCTGTTGTAACTCAATACATCCATTATGATACTGCTGTTGTAACTCAATACATCCATTATGATACTGCTGTTGTAACTCAATACATCCATTATGATACTGCTGTTGTAACTCAATACATCCATTATGATACTGCTGTTGTAACTCAATACATCCATTATGATACTGCTGTTGTAACTCAATACATCCATTATGATACTGCTGTTGTAACTCAATACATCCATTATGATACTGCTGTTGTAACTCAATACATCCATTATGATACTGCTGTTGTAACTCAATACATCCATTATGATACTGCTGTTGTAACTCAATACATCCATTATGATACTGCTGTTGTAACTCAATACATCCATTATGATACTGCTGTTGTAACTCAATACATCCATTATGATACTGCTGTTGTAACTCAATACATCCATTATGATACTGCTGTTGTAACTCAATACATCCATTATGATACTGCTGTTGTAACTCAATACATCCATTATGATACTGCTGTTGTAACTCAATACATCCATTATGATACTGCTGTTGTAACTCAATACATCCATTATGATACTGCTGTTGTAACTCAATACATCCATTATGATACTGCTGTTGTAACTCAATACATCCATTATGATACTGCTGTTGTAACTCAATACATCCATTATGATACTGCTGTTGTAACTCAATACATCCATTATGATACTGCTGTTGTAACTCAATACATCCATTATGATACTGCTGTTGTAACTCAATACATCCATTATGATACTGCTGTTGTAACTCAATACATCCATTATGATACTGCTGTTGTAACTCAATACATCCATTATGATACTGCTGTTGTAACTCAATACATCCATTATGATACTGCTGTTGTAACTCAATACATCCATTATGATACTGCTGTTGTAACTCAATACATCCATTATGATACTGCTGTTGTAACTCAATACATCCATTATGATACTGCTGTTGTAACTCAATACATCCATTATGATACTGCTGTTGTAACTCAATACATCCATTATGATACTGCTGTTGTAACTCAATACATCCATTATGATACTGCTGTTGTAACTCAATACATCCATTATGATACTGCTGTTGTAACTCAATACATCCATTATGATACTGCTGTTGTAACTCAATACATCCATTATGATACTGCTGTTGTAACTCAATACATCCATTATGATACTGCTGTTGTAACTCAATACATCCATTATGATACTGCTGTTGTAACTCAATACATCCATTATGATACTGCTGTTGTAAACTCAATACATCCATTATGATACTGCTGTTGTAGACTCAATACATCCATTATGATACTGCTGTTGTAACTCAATACATCCATTATGATACTTGCTGTTGTAACCCAATACTCATTATGATACTGCTGTTGTAACTCAATAGCATCCATTATGATACTGCTGTTGTGAACTCAATACATCCATTTAAGATACTGCTGTTGTAACTCAATACATCCATTATGATACTGCTGTTGTAACTCAATACATCCATTATGATACTGCTGTTGTAACTCAATACATCCATTATGATACTGCTGTTGTAACTCAATACATCCATTATGATACTGCTGTTGTACCAATACATCCATTATTGATACTCGCTGTTGTACTCAATACATCCATTATGAGTACTGCGTTGTAACTCAATACATCCATTATGATACTGCAGTTGTAACTCATACATCATTATGATACTGGCTGTTGTAACTCAATACCATCCATTATGATACTGCTGGTTGTAACTCAATACATCCATTATGATACTGCTGTTGTAACTCAATACATCCATTATGATACTGCTGTTGTAACTCAATACATCCATTATGATACTGCTGTTGTAACTCAATACATCCATTATGATACTGCTGTTGTAACTCAATACATCCATTATGATACTGCTGTTGTAACTCAATACATCCATTATGAAACTGCTGTTGTAACTCAATACTTCCAATATGATACTGCTGTTGTTACTCAATACATCATTATGATACTGCTGTTGTAACTCAATACATCCATTATGATACTGCTGTTGTAACTCAATACATCCATTATGATACTGCTGTTGTAACTCAATACATCCATTATGATACTGCTGTTGTAACTCGATACTGATGAGGATGCATGTCAGTCTGACTGTTGATTAATGTATAAATGGAGAAGTGGAGTTTACTGAAATGGTACACTGATACATGTTCCGAATGGTTGACTGAAGCGTGTTAAAATAGGCTCCACCTTTTTAACACTAGAACCGCCTGGCCTTTAACTACCCGCTAGAGAACGTTGAGGACGTAACACTGAACCATGCATGAGAGCACCAGCTGTTCCCGGATGAATGTGTGATATCACTCTCTGTAGCCAATGTGAGTAACACCTTTTAACACTAGAACCGTCTGGCCTTTCAGTCTATAAGTACCCGCTAGAGAACGTTGAGGACGTTGCAGGGCTTATCCTTTATCAAACGCATCAGGTGCATATCAACCTGCAAGGTGTGCAAACATAAGCACCAACGCTGGATGAATAGTGCATAAACAATTATAAAGGATTAATTGCATTAAGAAATATTAGTGGAAATATATCCATGTAAAAATATAACAACAATAGTTATTTGTTTAGATAGAGGATATGTTTTGTATAATTCTACAAATTACTCCTGAAAAATGTATATCCTATTTTCGTTTCCCTTACAATGAAAACATTCCAGTGTAATCCATTTGTTCAACTTTATTTGTAGATTTGATTATTAATAGACTTACAGTTAGTGAGTGCATAAATTTTTTCATACTGGTCCCCCGTGGGAATCGAACCCACAACCCTGGCGTTGCATACGCCATGCTCTACCAACTGAGCTACACAGGACTGTAGCCCACAACGCCCACAATTCTTCGTAATCTTTACACTATTGTTCTAAATTCAATCGTCCTCTTCACCCTCATCATTCAGATCATTCAAATTCAGCTAACATTACATGTATGATCTGTGTAGTAATATTATGTGTATCTCAGAAATCCATTTGCATTGCTAGTTATAGCCTAATGTTAGCTAGATAACTAACATTGAACCTAGTTGGTTAGCTTTAGCTACCTGCAGATTCATGCATGGTGGATAGCTTTGACTATCAGTTTGCATTGCTAGTAGTATGGGTTGGGATTATTAACACATTCAAAACAACTGGGAACTCGGAAATCTCCGACTTCCGACTTCAGTGTGTTCAAGACAACAGGGAACTCTGGAAAAAAACTATCTCAGACTAGGAAAAATTATTTTTAAGGGTCATCCAACTTGGAATTTCAACTCGGGAACTCGGGTCTCTTTCTAGAGCCCCGACTTTCTGACCTGAAGATCACTGACGTCGTGATTTGACCTCATATTTTTCCCAAGTTCTCAGTTGTCTTGAAAGCACCATTAGGTTAATTATTTAGATAGCTAGCTACATGTCCACTTCACCAGATTATTACATGACCCATCGAATTAGCCAGGTGTGTCTGGGGGTGATTACGGCCATCTATTG
Organism: Coregonus ussuriensis; assembly: GCA_031479575.1. Lineage (NCBI taxonomy): Eukaryota > Metazoa > Chordata > Actinopteri > Salmoniformes > Salmonidae > Coregonus > Coregonus ussuriensis. Next base: position 1,980,535 of record CM062481.1, read on the forward strand.
CATTTCATGAACATGTGTCCATGTCTAGACAATAGTGACCCGTCCACTTAGCTAGATGTTGCTATGGGTGGTTATAGCATTTATTTCACATGACCATCAACTTAGACAAGTGTGTGTGGGTAGGAATCATCTAATAATTATACAATATTTCTACAATATTTATCTGGACACTTTCGTTTTTTTGATATTGCTACTATGCAAATATGCAAGTAACCATTTCACTGTACCGTTCACACCTTCTGTATCCTGTGCATGTGACAAATATACTTTGATTTAATTTGATATATTGTGTGTTTACCAGAGAGGGTAATGTGAAGAACAACATGACCTGCACTAAAGTCAGATCAGGATATCGGCCAAGGACTAGATAAAGGGTATTTTTACCTGGAGTTGTTCCTTATTGTAGGCTCCTACTTACACCACTTTTAGTCTTGAAATCTTTGGTTGTTTACTAAACTACCTTATTCTGTTCATCAGATGGCCATATGGCCTTAAAGAGAGGGGTGGAGCTAAGGCTTAAGAGGGTGTTGTGAACTATGCTGAATGGGTGTAGACGAAGAAGAGCTCTCCAGTAGGTGACCACGGCAGGATGGGATCTATCTAAAGTACTGAGGCCAAGACCACGGCAGGATGGGATCTATCTGAAGTACTGAGGCCAAGTCCACGGCAGGATGGGATCTATCTGAAGTACTGAGGCCAAGACCACGGCAGGATGGGATCTATCTGAAGTACTGAGTCCAAGACCACGGCAGGATGGGATCTATCTGAAGTACTGAGGCCAAGACCACGGCAGGATGGGATCTATCTAAAGTACTGAGGCCAAGACCACGGCAGGATGGGATCTTTCTAAAGTACTGAGGTGCCTAGCATGTTGAAGTTAAGATGCTTGTCATTCTCCTGCCTCCTCTAGATATGTTGTTCAGAACTCTTCCTCGCTCTCTATCTCTGGAAATGTAACTGGGGAACCTGACAGGAGATGATCCAAATACCACCCTATTCCCTTATAGTGCACTACTTCTTGTTGTCAGCAGCATGCCAGACTTAGTACTGTGACTGTTGCTTTATTACATTTTAGTCATTTAGCAGACGCTCTTATCCAGAGCGACATACAGTTAGTGAGTGCATACACTTTCATTCAATATAGCCTTCATATTATCATGCAATGTCAGCTGTGCAGCATGTGTGAAACAGGATATTGTCTCTGCCTCAGCTTCCTGTGAGGGTATTGTAGAACAACCATAGAAAGAGAATGATTGAAATCATCATTGTATTTCTATGAGAACAACCCCCTCCTCCCCCTGCAGTAGCCTTCACACACCACACATATGGTCATGCCTGTTAGTTCATCAGCAAGCATAACAATCCAACATGACCAGAGTCTAAAACGTTCTTCACATTAGTATTTCTTATTTTCATTATGAGTGTGCCAAGCACTCAATACGAGCTGGCAGACTGGCACACTGACAGGTTTACATGTTGGCTTTACCAGCAGGCTAAGTGGATAAACAACAGAAATAGAAACAGAGAAAGACAGCAAGACAGAGAGAGAGAGAGAGAGAGAGAGAGAGAGAGAGAGAGAGAGAGAGAGAGAGAGAGAGAGAGAGAGAGAGAGAGAGAGAGAGAGAGAGAGAGAGAGAGAGAGAGAGAGAGAGAGAGACAGAGAGAGACAGAGAGAGACAGAGAGAGACAGAGAGAGAGAGAGAGAGAGAGAGAGAGAGAGAGAGAGAGAGAGAGAGAGAGAGAGAGAGAGAGAGAGAGACAGAGACAGAGAAATAGAAAGAGAGAGAGAGAGAGAGAGAGAGAGAGAGAGACAGAGACAAAGACAGAGACAGAGAGAGAGAGAGAGAGAGAGAGAGAGAGAGAGAGAGAGAGAGACAGAGAGAGAGAGAGAGAGAAGAGAGAGAGAGAGAGAGACAGAGACAGAGAGAGAGACAGAGAGAGAGAAATAGAGACAGAGACAGAGACAGAGAGAGAGAGAGAGAGAGAGAGAGAGAGAGAGAGAGACAGAGACAGAGACAGAGACAGAGAAATAGAAATAGAGAGAGAGAGAGAGAGAGGGACACAGACAGGGACAGGCAGGGGACAGAGCCAGGGACACAGACAGGTTGACGGAGATATGATATTACCTTCCACTAAGCAGGAAGCCAGTCACCAGGGCCAGTAGTATAACTCCTACAGCGATGGCTACAGCGACGATGGGGACCTGAGACCGGCCACTGGATGCCGCTACTGCTGGGGGAGAGCAGACGGTTAGACCTGAGACCGGTCACTGGACCCAGTTACTGCTGGGGGAGAGCAGACGGTTAGCATTCAGTCTATAGGGGTCCTATACTAAACAGTCTATAGGGGTCCTATACTAAACAGTCTATAGGGGTCCTATACTAAACAGTCTATAGGGGTCCTATACTAAACAGTCTATGGGGTCCTATACTAAACAGTCTATGGGGTCCTATACTAAACAGTCTATAGGGGTCCTATACTAAACAGTCTATAGGGGTCCTATACTAAACAGTCTATAGGGGTCCTATACTAAACAGTCTATAGGGGTCCTATACTAAACAGTCTATTGAGGTCCTATACTAAACAGTCTATAGGGGTCCTATACTAAACAGTCTATAGGGGTCCTATACTAAACAGTCTATAGGGGTCCTATACTAAACAGTCTATAGGGGTCCTATACTAAACAGTCTATAGAGGTCCTATACTAAACAGTCTATAGGGGTCCTATACTAAACAGTCTATAGGGGTCCTATACTAAACAGTCTATAGGGGTCCTATACTAAACAGTCTATAGGGGTCCTATACTAAACAGTCTATGGGGTCCTATACTAAACAGTCTATAGGGGTCCTATACTAAACAGTCTATAGGGGTCCTATACTAAACAGTCTATAGGGGTCCTATACTAAACAGTCTATAGGGGTCCTATACTAAACAGTCTATGGGGTCCTATACTAAACAGTCTATAGGGGTCCTATACTAAACAGTCTATAGGGGTCCTATACTAAACAGTCTATAGGGGTCCTATACTAAACAGTCTATAGAGGTCCTATCCTAAACAGTCTATAGGGGTCCTATACTAAACAGTCTATAGGGGTCCTATACTAAACAAACCTATATGCCTATCTGGTGTAAACATGCAATAGACTTTCTGTGGAGGCTTTACACAGATCAAGGCTTTATACAGACCAAGGCTTTACATAGATCAAGGCTTTAGACAGATCAAGGTTTTACACAGATCAAAGCTTTAGACAGATCAATGCTTTATAACATCTTGTGTATTATGTCCATGTATATAAATGCATGACTTACAGTAGGGGCTGGTCTCAAACTCGAAGCGTCGGCTGAATCCTCCGTACCCGGCCGATGTTCTGGCTCTGATCTGGAATATGTAAACTGATGATGGCTTCAGCCCATCAGCTACGATTTCTGTTTCCTTGCACTTGATGATGGTGTAGCTGGTCTCCTGGTCCTAGGAGATAGCCCAGAGAGAGAGAGCCACATGGATGAGTGTGTCTGTGTGTGTGTGTGTGTGTGTGTGTGTGTGTTTTTTGTGTTGTCTGTGTGTGTGTCTGTGTGTGTTACTACGAGCCTGTGTAAACTACGGTTGTTTGAAGGTTGTTTAAGGTTGTTAGTCAGAAACTTAGTTCTAGGTAGTTTTAGGTTGTTTTGTGAGGTTGTTGTAGGTTGTAGTATATAGGTTGTTGTAAGTAGTTGTCGGTAGTTGTAGGAAATTGCAGGTAGTTCTAGGTTGCTTTGTGAGATTGTTGTAGGTTGTAGAATCTAGGTAGTTGTAGGTAGTTGCAGGTACAGTACCGGTCAAAAGTTTTAGAACACCTACTCATTCAAGGGTTTTTCTTTATTTTTACTATTTTCTACATTGTAGAATAATAGTGAAGACATCAAAACTATTAAATAATACATATGGAATCATGTAGTAACCAAAAAAGTGTTAAACAAATATTTATATTTGAGATTCTTCAAAGTAGCCACCCTTTGCCTTGATGACAGCTTTGCAATCTTGGAATTCTCTCAACCAGCTGCACCTGGAATGCTTTTCCAACAGTCCTGAAGGAGTTCCCACATGTGCTGAGCACTTGTTGGCTGCTTTTCCTTCACTCTGCAGTCCGACTCATCCCAAACCATCTCAATTTGGTTAAGGTCAGTGGATTGTGGAGGACAGGTCATCTGATGCAGCACTCCATCACTCTCCTTCTTGGTAAAATAGCCCTTACACAGCCTGGAGGTGTGTTGGGTCATTGTCCTGTTGAAAAACAAATGATAGTCCCACTAAGCCCAAACCAGATGGGATGGCGTATCGCTGCAGAATGCTGTGGTAGCCATACTGGTTAAGCGTGCCTTGAATTCTAAATAAATCACAGACAGTCTCACCAGCAAAGCACCCCCACACCATAAAACCTCCTCCTCCATGCTTTACGTTGGGAAATACACATGCGGAAATCATCCGTTCACCCACACCTGCGTCTCACAAAGACACGGCGGTTGGAATCAGAAATCTCAAATTTCGACTCCAGACCAAAGGACAAATTCCAACCGGTCTAATGTCCATTGCTCGTGTTTCTTGGCCCAAGCAGGTCTCTTCTTATTATTGGTGTCCTTTATAATATAATATGCCATTTAGCAGACGCTTTTATCCAAAGCGATTTACAGTCATGCGTGCATAATTTTTTTTGTGTGTATGGGTGGTCCCGGGGATCGAACCCAGTACCTTGGCGTTACAAGCGCCGTGCTCTACCAGCTGAGCTACAGAGGACCAATAGTATTGGTTTCTTTGCAGCAATTTGACCATGAAGGCCTGATTCACGCAGTCTCCTCTGAACAGCTGATGTTGAGATGTGTCTGTTACTTGAACTCTGTGAAGCCATTTATTTGGGCTGCAATTTCTGAGGCTGGTAACTCTAATGAACTTGTCCTCTGCAGCAGAGGTAACTCTGGGTCTTCCATTCCTGTGGCGGTCCTCATGAGAACCAGTTTCATCTTAGTGCTTGATGTTTTTTGCACTTGAAGAAACTTTAAAAGTTCTTGAAATTTTCCAGATTGACTGACCTTCATGTTTTAAAGTAATATTGGACTGGCGTTTCTCTTTGCTTATTTGAGTTGTTCTTGCCATAATATGGACTTGGTCTTTTACCAAATAGGGCTATCTTCTGTATACCGCCCCCCCCCCCCCCCCCCCCCCCCTCTACCTTGTCACAACACAACTGACTGGCTCAAAAGCATTAAGAATGAAAGAAATTCCACAAATTAACTTTTAAGAAGGCACACCTGTTAATTGAAATGCATTCCAGGTGACTACCTCATGAAGTTGGTTGAGAGAATGCCAAGAGTGTGCAAAGATTTTATCAAGGCAAAGGTTGGCTATTTGAATAATATCAAATATCAAATACATTTTTGGTTACTACATGATTCCATATGTGTTATTTCATAGTTTTGATGTCTTCACTATTATTCTACAATGTAGAAAATAGTAAAAATAAAGAACCCTTGAATGAGTAGGTGTGTCCAAACTTTTGACCAGTAGTGTTGTTGTAGGAAGTTGTGGGTAGTTGTAGGAAGTTCTAGGTAGCTTTTTGAGGTTGTTTTAGGTTGTAGTATGTAGGTAGATGAAGGTAATTGTAGGTAGTTGTAGGAAGTTCTGGGTAGTTGTTGATTGTTTGAGGTTGTGTGTGTTTGAGGGTTAGTTGTACCTTCTCAAAGTACTTGATCTCGTACTCCAGGATTATCCCGTTGGGTCTGTCTGGTTCCTGCCACGACACAGAGATACTGTTCTTCCCAGAATTCCCTTTCCTCACCACACTCACCAGAGAAGGGGCTGAAACAGAGGAACAAAGAGAAACAAAATCAATCAATCAATCAATCAATCAATCAATCAATCAATCAATCAAATGTATTTCTGAAACACAACACATACAGTGTAGCAACATCTTACTGAACACTGAACCTGCAAACAACACAGACACAATGGTATGGATGATGTAACATTCTAGCAATGTCCACGGCCCCACAGAGAAGCCTTCACTAATGACAAACTACTGTCATATATTGAGTAGCTTTCCTCTCCATAATGTTGTATTCTGAAAAAGTATATACAGTATATCATTAGTAGAAGATCAGCAACAGAGGTTTGGACTCCAGTCACATGACTTGATGACTTGAGACTCGACTTGATAGAAAATACAATTACTTCAGACTTAACTTGGGCTTGGAGCCTCGAAACTCAGGACTCGACTTTGACTAGACACAGATGATGATGATAACTTGAAATTATCTGGCCAGGTTTTGTAATGTTTTATCACTCATTTTGTGGCACAGAGTCAGAGACAGTAGCCGCAGTCAGCATCGCACTTGCAAAAAAAAACTGTGCAGATTGGATAGTGAAAAGCATATTCGGCACTCTGATTGGACCAGCAAACTGTCAATCAACACAGGTCGTGTGAGTTAGCACAGTGGTTGTCAAAGTGGAGAAAGTTTTGGGGCGTCGCAAGTATGAAACTGAATGGGAAAAATACATACTTTCATTGGCTACATACACATTTTTACCATTTAGCAGACTCTCTTATCCAGAGCAACTTACAGTTAGTGAGTGCATATATTATTATACATTTTATTTTTTCATACTGGCCCCCCGTGGGAATCGAACCCACAATCCTGCCGTTGCAAACACCATGCTCTACCAACTGAGCTACATCCCTGCCAGCCATTCCCTCCCCTTCATGAGACTAGTTGAGTATCTGGAGCATCAGCAATTGTGGGTTCGATTACAGGCTCAAAATGGACAGAAATAAATAACTTCTTCTGAAACTCGTCAGTCTATTCTTGTTCTGAGAAATTAAGGCTATTCAATGCGAGAAATTGCCAAGAAACTGAAGATCTCGTACAAGGCTGTGTACTACTCCCTTCACAGAACAGAGCAAACTGGCTCTAACCAGAATAGAAAGAGGAGTGGGAGGCCCCGGTGCACAACTGAGCAAGAGGACAAATACATTAAAGTGTCTAGTTTGAGAAACAGACGACTCACAGGTCCTCAACTGGCAGCTTCATTAAATAGTACCCGCAAAACCCCAGTCTCAACGTCAACAGTGAAGAGGAGACTCCGGGATGCTGACCTTCTAGGCAGAGTTGCAAAGAAAAAGCCATATCTCAGACTGGCCAATAAAAAGAAAAGATTAAGATGGGCAAAAGAACAGGCAATGTGATGGTCTGTGGGTGCTTTGGTGGTGGTAAAGTGGGAGATTTGTACAGGGTAAAAGGGATCTTGAAGAAGGAAGGCTATCACTCCATTTTGCAACGCCATGCCATACCCTGTGGACAGGCGCTTGATTGGAGCCAATTTCCTCCTACAACAGGACAATGACCCAAAGCACAGCTCCAAACTATGCAAGAACTATTTAGGGAAGAAGCAGTCAGCTGGTATTCTGTGGAGTGCCCAGCACAGTCACTGGATCTCAGCCCTATTGAGCTGTTGTGGGAGCAGCTTGACCGTATGATACATAAGAAGTGCCGATCAAGCCAATTCTAACTTGTGGGAGGTGCTTCAGGAAGCATGGGGTGAAATCTCTTCAGATTACCTCAACAAATTGACAACTAGAATGCAAAAGGTCTGCAAGGCTGTAATTGCTGCAAATTGAGGATTCTTTGACGAAAGCAAAGTTTGAAGGACACAATTATTATTTCAATTAAAAATCATTATTTCTAACCTTGTCAGTGACTACATTTCCTATGCATTTTGCTATATGTCCTATTCAAACTAATTTCATGTATGTTTTCATGGAAAACAAGGACATTTCTAAGTGACCCCAAACTTTTGAACGGTAGTGTAACTCGATTTGACTTGCTCTTAGAATGCATGACTTGGACTTGACTCGAGACTTGGACCTTGTGACTTGAGACTTTTTGTGACTCAAATAACAGCGATTTGGTCTCACCTCTGCACAGCATTACTTTAATATTGTGTTGAAAACATTTAGCATGTGTCCCAAATGGCACCCAATGTAGTGCACCATAGGACTCTGGTCAAAAGTAGTGCATTATATAGAAAATAGGGTGCTATTTGGGACGCAGCCATAATTGGTGTGAGGAGAACTTCCAAGTGAATTTAACACGTCAAACAATCTTTTGATTAAACAGATTAAACAAAAGGCATTTTAATTCAAGTCAATTGTGAACAGAAAAAGACCGCAACCTTCCCGCTATCCATGATTGGCTAAGATAATGAGTGGGCTGGACATGCCAAGAGATGAGATCGGATTGGTCTGCCATGTAGAATGCTTCTGTCTATATGATCTGGTCAGTATGTGTAGGTAATCCTGTCTAACGCGACTTAAAAAAATATATATTGTGTAGTAGAACTGTATAAGTGTTGCTCTCCACTTTCTGGAGGACCGAGTTTTGAAATCAGTGGAATTAGAGTATGATAGCTAAGGAGATGGAGAAAACACGTGTCTCCGGATTACATCTTCAATCAAACTAAGGGCAATCATGGCATCCGTGACAGGGAGAAGCGTCCATCCATGATGTATACAGGTAAGATAGTCTAGCTAGCTACATTTTCAGATATCTCAGATATTTCTAATTTTGACAGAAAGTATTTTTAATTTCAAGTTAAAGTGTACTGTTAGCTAGCTAGCTAACGTTAGCTGGCGGGCTCGCTAGCTAACGTTACGTGTATGATCTGTGTAGTAATATTATTTGTATCTCAGAGCCATTTGCATTGCTAGTTATAGCCTAATGTTAGCTAGCTAGCATTGAACCTGGTTGGTTAGCTACCTGCAGATTCATGAAGGGTAGTAATGTCATGAGTTGGGATTATGGTTCATTGTTTAGCTAGCTAGCTACATGTCTTAACAAAAGACTTCACTATGCGAGTATCCATTTCAATAGGGCGAGTAAAATGGTCAGTGAGCTGTTCACTCATTTGTGTCTGGAAGTAGCTAGCAAGATAGCCCGTTAGCTTGGGTGCTTGACTGCTGTTGTTAGGACAGAATACTCGGATCATCCCTTAAAGAGATGGGTGGTGCTAAAGCTTAAGAGGGAGGTTCAATTCCCACGGGGGGCCAGTATGAAAAATGTTACTCTGGATTAGAGCGTATGCTAAATGACTAACATGTCAATTGAATCACTAAAAAATACAACTTTGCTCAGTTGGTAGAGCATTGCACTTTCAACGCCAGGGTTGTGGGTTCGATTCCCACGAGGGGCCAGTATGAAAAAAAACAAATAAAAAAAACAAAAAAACATTGTCCTCTTGTTAGTTCCTGATGTAAATTACTTGACATTATAGTAGTTCAACTTCTTCTCAGTTCATGTTCTTACTAGGGATAATATCATCAGATCATTACTATGGATACTATCATCAGATCATTACTAGGGATAATATCATCAAATCATTACTAGGGATACTATCATCAGATCATTACTAGGGATACTTTCATTAGATCATTACTAAGGATACTATCATCAGATCATTACTAGGGATACTATCATCAGATCATTACTAGGGATAATATCATCAGATCATTACTAGGGATACTATCATCAAATCATTACTAGGGATAATATCATCAGATCATTACTAGGGATACTATCGTGAGATCGTTACTAGGGATACTATCATCAGATCATTACTAGGGATACTATCATCAGATCATTACTAGGGATACTATAATCAGATCATTACTAGGGATACTATCATCAGATCATTACTAGGGATACTATCATCAGATCATTACTAGGGATAATATCATCAGATCATTACTGGGGATCCTATATTCAGATCATTACTAGGTATACTATCATGATATCATTACTAGGGATACTATCATGAGATCATTACTAGGGATACTATCATCAGATCATTACAAGGGAAAATATCATCAGATCATTACTAGGGATAATATCATCAGATCATTACTAGGGATACTATCATCAGATCATTACTAGGGATACTATCATCAGATAATTACTAAGGATAGTATCATCAAATCATTACTAGGGATACTATCATCAGATCATTACTAGGGATACTATCATGAGATCATTACTAGGGATACTATCATGAGATCATTACTAGGGATACTATCATGAGATCATTACTAGGGATACTATCATGAGATCATTACTAGGGATACTATCAGTGATATCATTACTAGGGATACTATCATGAGATCATTACTAGGGATAATATCATCAGATCATTACTAGGGATACTATCATCAGATCATTATTAGGGATATTATCATCAGATCATTACTAGGAATACTATCATCAGATCATTACTAGGGATACTATCATCAGATCATTACTAGGGATACTATCATCAGATCATTACTAGGGATACTATCATCAGATCATTACTAGGGATACTATCATCAGATCATTACTAGGGATACTATCATCAGATCATTACTAGGGATACTATCATGAGATCATTACTAGGGATACTATCATGAGATCATTACTAGGGATACTATCATGAGATCATTACTAGGGATACTATCATGATATCATTACTAGGGATACTATCATGAGATCATTACTAGGGATAATATCATCAGATCATTACTAGGGATACTATCATCAGATCATTATTAGGGATATTATCATCAGATCATTACTAGGGATACTATCATCAGATAATTACTAAGGATAGTATCATCAGATCATTACTAGGGATAATATCATCAGATCATTATTAGGGATATTATCATCAGATCATTACTAGGAATACTATCATCAGATCATTACTAGGGATACTATCATCAGATCATTACTAGGGATACTATCATCAGATCATTACTAGGGATAATATCATCAGATCACTACTGGGGATCCTATATTCAGATCATTACTAGGGATACTATCATGATATCATTACTAGGGATACTATCATGAGATCATTACTAGGGATACTATCATCAGATCATTACTAGGGAAAATATCATCAGATCATTACTAGGGATACTATCATCAGATAATTACTAAGGATAGTATCATCAGATCATTACTAGGGATAATATCATCAGATCATTATTAGGGATCAGGGACGGCCTGTTCAATAGGGCGATATGGGCGACGCACTGCCAAACGGGAAAAGGAAGGGATTTTTTTTCTAATCAATTATATCACGGCAACAGTAGTTATCAGTGTTGTAATCTATACGTCTGATATGCCACAGTGCCACACTGCCACTAAATGTCGAATCAGGCTAAAGTCGTGCTTCAAATGGCTCCACCCCCTTTTGGGGCGATTTCAGTCAGATTGAAAATCGCCCAGAACTTCTGTCATAGACTCCCATGTAAAATCTATTTTTTTCAAATTTCAGAGCCTTCAATACAATCTCAATGGGTGTCTGTGGGCTTGCACTTACGCGCTTTCGTCATACGTTACGTAACCATGAACGTAACTGAGAAAAGAGTGGATTGTTTGAAAGAAGTTCCTTTTTGTCGGCGAACAAATGAAGATAAATTGGCAACGAAACAATTAGGACCTCCCAGACCAAATTTAATAATTCAACAGGTTTCTACTAAAGGCGGAAAGTCCTACACCCGAGGATTTTCCAAAAATTGGTACGAACGAAAAAAGACATTGCCACTCACTCAACTGGATGACGAGGGATACAGGCTAGCTGTCCGCCGCCACAACGATGAGGTTAGTGTTGATAATCACAAGTTTACTGGATGTGGATATGGTGTAATAAAGGCAGTTTATTCAGAGGTAAATATATCTGGAATCGCGTTCACGGACCCGTTCGTCAAACTCTTAGGGAGCTATAAATTAAGCCCCATTACTTACCATATCAGATAAGAGAAATTGCTGCAGCTACATATATTTTACATCCTGGCCCTACATAGTTCACTATTTGCATCACTTACCAAAATATTACATGTGGTCATATATGCTTGGAAAGTGGAGATGCCATAGAACGTCAAAAAAGTAAACATTGCTGGAGACAGATTGCCGTTTTGGAGAAGACATCGCGTTTGCTAGCGAAGAGATTTGTTGTGGCAAATGAACTTGGGCTGGGAATTGCCAGGAACCTCACGATAAGATATATGCATCAGCATTGCGAGTCTCATGATTCTATAAGTATTGCGATTCGATACTGTGATTTTATTGCGCACCATATGTCTGTTGCAGAGGGATCAGAAAGCCATGAGAACGAGTTTTGATCAGTCATGGAAATAAAAGTGCTGAAAACAAATTGGCTCCCAATGTGAAAAGATTGAGAACAAGCTATGAAGGAACAATAATGGTGTTTTGGTGCAGGTACAGCCAACTAGCGCTAAAATATTGCGATATTGTCAATACAGTATATCGTAAAGTATCACTATGTAACTCGATTTCTTTCACCCCAATCCCTCAAATTAACGGTAAATAACTGAATTGTTTGCCCCACATTTAGCTAAGATGATTAGCTAGCCAGCTAAAATGTTTTAGTTAGTTAGCAGTCGCATCTACAATAGTTTACTGTCAATAACATGTCTCCAAAAATGACGTGGTGTCTCCAATTGTGTTGACATTTTACAATTGCAATGCGCATCCATGAGTATCCACTTTCTGTAGCTCAGCTGGTAGAGCATGGTGCTTGTAACGCCAAGGTAGTGGGTTCGATCCCCGGGACCACCCATACACAAAAATTTATGCACGCATGACTGTAAGTCGCTTTGGATAAAAGCGTCTGCTAAATGGCATATTATTATTATTATTATTATCTGAAGAGAGCCCCGAAACATTGTGTGCAGACATTTTATGCAATAAATGAAGTAGGTTCAATCTAGTAGTTCTGATCTTCTGATTGGTCCTGATGAGTTGGGCGAGGTCCCCTGCAGGCTACTGTCACTGTTGCATTGGCTCTGAGTCGGGTTCTCTGTCTTCAAATGTTCAGCCTAAGAGAGGGGATTTTTGTGTGTGTGTGTGTGTGTGTGTGTTTAACAGTGATGATGTGTGTGTGTGTGTGTGTGTTTAACAGTGATGATGTGTGTGTGTGTGTGTTTGTGTGTGTGTGTGTCCTCAGAGCAAGAACTCGTGAGTTGGAAGAACTGAGAGGCCTATGGCGTGGGTGTTGTCCTTGGCCACCTGCTGACAAGGCTGACAAGATAGGACCCTTTTGTCCATTGTTATTGGATAGGAACAGAACTTATAACCAGCTCCTGACCTAAATAGATCTTAGCACAACATTTTACTCAACATATCATATTCCATATTCACTATAACAAATATATTTACTACGACATTAGCAAGAACCGCCACATCCTCAGCCGGCTAATCCAGTGTGTGAAGTTTTGCGGAGTGTTTGAGTTAGCTTTGCGAGGCAAAGATGAAACTGAGGGCTCCACCAACCCTGGTAAGCCAACACTTTTGAGATCAGTCAATAAATGCTTCTGGTATTGACTTATATGCTGCCCCTGTCTTCATGTTGTTGCTGGACATATCTTTTTTTAAATGTGTGTAGGTCACCTAAATCATCAGAAAAATTGCCCCTCCTGAGAATTTTTTCAGGAGCCGCCACTGTTAGGGATATTATCATCAGATCATTACTAGGGATACTATCATGAGATCATTACTAGGGATACTATCATGAGATCATTACTAGGGATACTATCATGATATCATTACTAGGGATACTATCATGAGATCATTACTAGGGATACTATCATCAGATCATTACTAGGGATACTATCATGAGATCATTACTAGGGATAATATCATCAGATCATTACTAGGGATACTATCATCAGATAATTACTAAGGATAGTATCATCAGATCATTACTAGGGATAATATCATCAGATCATTATTAGGGATATTATCATCAGATCATTACTAGGGATACTATCATGAGATCATTACTAGGGATACTATCATGAGATCATTACTAGGGATACTATCATGAGATCATTACTAGGGATACTATCATGATATCATTACTAGGGATACTATCATGAGATCATTACTAGGGATACTATCATCAGATCATTACTAGGGATACTATCATCAGAGCATTACTAGGGATACTATCATCAGATCATTACTAGGGATACTATCATCAAATCATTACTAGGGATACTATCATCAGATCATTACTAGGGATACTATCATCAGATCATTACTAGGGATACTATCATCAGATCATTACTGGGGATCCTATATTCAGATCATTACTAGGGATAATATCATCAGATCATTACTAGGGATACTATCATCAAATCATTACTAAGGATAATATTATCAGATCATTACTAGGGATACAATCATCAGATCATTACTAGGTATACTATCATCAGATCATTACTATGGATACTATCATCAGATCATTACTAGGGATACTATCATCAGATCATTACTAGGGATACTATCATCAGATCATTACTAGGGATACTATCATCAGATCATTACTAGGGATACTATCATCAGATCATTACTGGGGATACTATCATCAGATCATTACTAGGGATACTATCATCAGATTATTACTAGGGATACTATCATCAGATCATTACTAGGGATACTATCATCAGATCATTACCAGGGATACTATCATCAGATCATTACTAGGGATAATATCATCAGATCATTACTAGGGATACTATCATCAGATCATTACTAGGGATACTATCATCAGATCATTACTAGGGATACTATCATCAGATCATTACTAGGGATAATATCATCAGATCATTACTAGGGATACTATCATCAGATCATTACTAGGGATACTATCATCATTGTACCTTTTCTTGTAGAAATAGTGCAGTTTATATTATTTACATGTATATGTTCACACAGTAAATAACATGTGAAATGACACCCTATTCCCTATATAGTGTAGTGCCCTGTCCCCTATGTGCGACAGGCTAGTTCAGAACAATTTCTGCATTCTGCATTTCTCATTTTCATATCATTAAAATAGTATTTTGTTGAGGACAATCTACAATTCAAATATGTTTACTCTGGTTTCACATACTATTTCGACACTGCAAAGCTTTTCACACAAATAAAAGAAATAGACAGTATCCTTTACTTCTCTACCCATTACACCTTTAAGACAAGACATCTATCTAGAGGAAATGAAAGCTGGCTCTGTCAGAGAGACATCCATCTAGAGGAAATGAGAGCTGGCTCTGTCAGAGAGACATCCATCTAGAGGAAATGAGAGCTGGCTCTGTCAGAGAGACATCCATCTAGAGGAAATGAGAGCTGGCTCTGTCAGAGAGACATCCATCTAGAGGAAAAGAGAGCTGGCTCTGTCAGAGAGACATCCATCTAGAGGAAATGAGAGCTGGCTCTGTCAGAGAGACATCCATCTAGAGGAAATGAAAGCTGGCTCTGTCAGAGAGACATCCATCTAGAGGAAATGAAAAGCTGGCTCTGTCAGAGAGACATCCATCTAGAGGAAATGAGAGCTGGCTCTGTCAGAGAGACATCCATCTAGAGGAAAAGAGAGCTGGCTCTGTCAGAGAGACATCCATCTAGAGGAAAAGAGAGCTGGCTCTGTCAGAGAGACATCCATCTAGAGGAAATGAGAGCTGGCTCTGTCAGAGAGACATCCATCTAGAGGAAATGAAAGCTGGCTCTGTCAGAGAGACATCCATCTAGAGGAAATGAAAAGCTGGCTCTGTCAGAGAGACATCCATCTAGAGGAAATGAGAGCTGGCTCTGTCAGAGAGACATCCATCTAGAGGAAATGAGAGCTGGCTCTGTCAGAGAGACATCCATCTAGAGGAAAAGAGAGCTGGCTCTGTCAGAGAGACATCCATCTAGAGGAAATGAGAGCTGGCTCTGTCAGAGAGACATCCATCTAGAGGAAATGAAAGCTGGCTCTGTCAGAGAGACATCCATCTAGAGGAAATGAAAAGCTGGCTCTGTCAGAGAGACATCCATCTAGAGGAAATGAGAGCTGGCTCTGTCAGAGAGACATCCATCCAGAGGAAATGAGAGCTGGCTCTGTCAGAGAGACATCCATCTAGAGGAAATGAGAGCTGGCTCTGTCAGAGAGACATCCATCTAGAGGAAATGAGAGCTGGCTCTGTCAGAGAGACATCCATCTAGAGGAAATGAAAGCTGGCTCTGTCAGAGAGACATCCATCTAGAGGAAATGAAAGCTGGCTCTGTCAGAGAGACATCCATCTAGAGGAAATGAAAGCTGGCTCTGTCAGAGAGACATCCATCTAGAGGAAATGAGAGCTGGCTCTGTCAGAGAGACATCCATCTAGAGGAAATGAGAGCTGGCTCTGTCAGAGAGACATCCATCTAGAGGAAACGAGAGCTGGCTCTGTCAGAGAGACATCCATCTAGAGAAAATGAGAGTTAAAGAGCTGTTAAGTAATACTGAAACAATCCCTTAGGTACCAAAGTGAATTCTCTCTTGCAACTATACAGCGTCCACATTTCAATAGGTCCAGCTAAAACAGAGGAGAAAATAAATGGTTCTTCTTTTTTTTTTTTTTTAGAGAAACGATATCCCCTCTTTCTGTCCAGACTAAACTATAATCACTCCCATCTTAAAAGCCTGAAACAGTATCCTCAGCTCTCCAATCTGGAGACATGAGGGGGAAATGGGAGGGAGGGCACAAAATAGGGAGAGAGAGAGAGAGAGAGAGAGAGAGAGAGAGAGAGAGAGAGAGAGAGAGAGAGAGAGAGAGAGAGAGAGAGAGAGAGAGGAGAGGTAGAGAGAGAGACAGACAGACATACAGACAGAGACAGAGAGAGAGGGAGACACAGAGACAGCGTGAGAGAGGGAGAGGTAACTTCTGTCATCATGAAGTGCTTTAAAAGTCAAGGACTATATCACCTCCACCCCACCATTGTCCCTTGACCCACTACAATTAGCATACAAATCCACGGACGACGCAATCGCCGTTGCACTGCACACCACCCTATCCCACATGGATAAGAGGAATACCTATGTAAGAATGCTGTTCATTGACTACAGCTCTGCCTTCAACACCATAGTACCCTCCAAGCTCATCATTAAGCTCGGGGCCCTGGGTCTGAACTCCATCCTGTGCAACTGGGTACCAGATGCACAGGAAGGAGTCGACCCCAGGTGGTGAGGGTAGGCAACAACACCTCCGCCACGCTGATCCTCAACACGGGGGCCAAATAGGCATGTGTGCTCAGCCCCCTCCTGTACTCCCTGTTCACCCATGACTGCTTGGCCAAGCACACCTCCAACTCAATCATCAAGTTTACAGACGACACAACAGTAGTAGGCCTGATTACCAACAACGACGAGAAAGCCTACAGGGAGGAGGTGAGGGCCCTGGCAGAGTGGTGCCAGGAAAATAACCTCTCCCTCAACAAAATGAAGGAGCTGATCGTGGACTTCAGGAGACAGAAGAGGGAGCATGCCCCTATCCACATCGACAGGGCCGAAGTGGAGAGGGAGAAAAGCTTCAAGTTCCTCGCCGTGCACATCACTGAGGACCTGAAATGGTCTCGCCACACCAACATTGTGTTGAAGAAGGGCCATAAGACACTCACAAACTTCTACACATGCACCATTGTGAGCATTCTGTCTGGCTGCATCACCGCCTGGTACGGCAACTGCACCACCTTCAACCTCATGACTCTCCAGAGGGTGGAGCGGTCAGCCCACTCTGCCCTCCAGGACATCTACAGCACTCGATGTCAAAGGTAGGCCAAGAAGATCATTAAGGACCCCAGTCACCCGAGCCACAGACTGTTCACTCTGCTACCGTCTGACAGACAGAGACAGTACAGGTCCATCGAAGCCAAGACCGAGAGAATGTTGACCAGCTTCTATTACCAGACCATCAGACTGTTGAACAGCTTCTATTACCATCAGACTGTTGAACAGCTTCTATTACCATCAGACTGTTGAACAGCTTCTATTACCATCAGACTGTTGAACAGCTTCTATTACCATCAGACTGTTGAACAGCTTCTATTACCATCAGACTGTTGAACAGCTTCTATTACCAGACCATCAGACTGTTGAACAGCTTCTATTACCATCAGACTGTTGAACAGCTTCTATTACCATCAGACTGTTGAACAGCTTCTATTACCATCAGACTGTTGAACATCTTCTATTACCATCAGACTGTTGAACAGCTTCTATTACCATCAGACTGTTGAACAGCTTCTATTACCATCAGACTGTTGAACAGCTTCTATTACCATCAGACTGTTGAACAGCTTCTATTACCATCAGACTGTTGAACAGCTTCTATTACCATCAGACTGTTGGACAGCTTCTATTACCATCAGACTGTTGAACAGCTTCTATTACCATCAGACTGTTGAACAGCTTCTATTACCATCAGACTGTTGAACAGCTTCTATTACCATCAGACTGTTGAACAGCTTCTATTACCATCAGACTGTTGAACAGCTTCTATTACCATCAGACTGTTGACCAGCTTCTATTACCATCAGACTGTTGAACAGCTTCTATTACCATCAGACTGTTGAACAGCTTCTATTACCATCAGACTGTTGAACAGCTTCTATTACCATCAGACTGTTGAACAGCTTCTATTACCATCAGACTGTTGAACAGCTTCTATTACCATCAGACTGTTGAACAGCTTCTATTACCATCAGACTGTTGAACAGCTTCTATTACCATCAGACTGTTGAACAGCTTCTATTACCATCAGACTGTTGAACAGCTTCTATTACCATCAGACTGTTGAACAGCTTCTATTACCATCAGACTGTTGAACAGCTTCTATTACCATCAGACTGTTGAACAGCTTCTATTACCATCAGACTGTTGAACAGCTTCTATTACCATCAGACTGTTGAACAGCTTCTATTACCATCAGACTGTTGAACAGCTTCTATTACCAGACCATCAGACTGTTGAACAGCTTCTATTACCATCAGACTGTTGAACAGCTTCTATTACCATCAGACTGTTGGACAGCTTCTATTACCATCAGACTGTTGAACAGCTTCTATTACCATCAGACTGTTGAACAGCTTCTATTACCATCAGACTGTTGAACAGCTTCTATTACCATCAGACTGTTGAACAGCTTCTATTACCATCAGACTGTTGAACAGCTTCTATTACCATCAGACTGTTGAACAGCTTCTATTACCATCAGACTGTTGAACAGCTTATATTACCATCAGACTGTTGAACAGACTCCTGTAGCTCAGTTTACATTTTAGTCATTTAGCAGACGCTCTTATCCAGAGCGACTTACAGTTACATTATTTTTATTTTTTATTTTTTTCATACTGGCCCCCCGTGGGAATCGAACCCACAACCCTGGCGTTGCAAACGCCATGCTCTACCAACTGAGCTACATCCCTGCCGGCCATTCCCTCCCATACCCTGGACAACGCTGGGCCAATTGTGCGCTGCCCCATGGGTCTCCCAGTCGCGGCCGGCTACGACAGAGCCTGGATTCGAACCAGGATCTAGTGGCACAGCTAGCACTACGATGCAGTGCCTTAGACCACTGCGCCAGTTGGTAGAGCATGGCGCCTGCAACGCCAGGGTTGTGGGTTCGATTTCCGCGGGGGGCCAGTATGGAAAATGTATGCACTCACTAACTGTAAGTCGCTCTGGATAAGAGCGTCTGCTAAATGACTAAAATGTAAAATTTAAATGTATTACCAGACAATCAGACTGTTAAAACAGCCATCACTAGCCGGCTACTATGCACACTCAAATTAAATAAAATTGTATTTTCACATGCTTCGTAAACAACAGGTGTAGACTAACAGTGAAATACTTGATTTGATTTGATTACTTAAGGGCCCTTTCCAACAATGTAGAGAGAGAAAAAAAAAAAAATATATATATATACAAACTAGCAAACACACATTCACACACACAGCCAACGCTGTCCCATGTTATAAAGACATAGAGCCACTGGTCACTTCCTGTTTCACACTGTGTATTTAAATACTGTTTCCCCGACGTAGCTCATCATAACATTTCTACTACTGTCCATTGTATTTTAGTTACACTGTTTATACACACCACATACTTATTATATACTGGATTCTTGACATATCTTACTCTAGTATATCTACTGCTGTACATATCATTCTTAGTATATCTACTGCTGTACATATCATTCTTCGTATATCTACTGCTGTACATATCATTCTTAGTATATCTACTGCTGTACATATCATTCTTAGTATATCTACTGCTGTACATATCATTCTTAGTATATCTACTGCTGTACATATCATTCTTAGTATATATACTGCTGTACATATCATTCTTAGTATATTTACTGCTGTACATATCATTCTTAGTATATCTACTGCTGTACATATCATTCTTAGTATATCTACTGCTGTACATATCATTCTTAGTATATATACTGCTGTACATATCATTCTTAGTATATCTACTGCTGTACATATCATTCTTAGTATATCTTGTGTTAATTCATCCGGTGGGGTTGAGGTCAGGGCTCTGTGCAGGCTAGTAAAGTTGTTCCACACCGATCTCGGCAAACCATTTCTAGATTGACCTCGCTTTGTGTACGGGGGCATTGTCATGCTGAAACAGGAAAGGGCCTTCCCCAAACTGTTGCCACAAAGTTGGATGCACAGAATCGTCTAGAATGTCATTGTATGCTGTAGCGTTAAGATTTCCCTCCACTGGAACTAAGGGGCCTAGCACGAACCATGAAAAACAGCCCCAGACCATTATTCCTAGTCCACCAAACTTTACAGCTGCCACTATGCATTCGGGCAGGTAGCGTTCTCCTGGCATCCGCCAAACCCAGATTTGTATGTCAGACTGCCAGATGGTGAAGCGTGATTCATCACTCCAGAGAACGCGTTTCCACTGCTCCAGAGTCCAATGGCGGCGAGCTTTACACCACTCCAGCCGAGGCTTGTCATTGCGCATGGTGATCTTAGGCTTGTGTGCGGCTGCTCGGCCATGAAAACCCATTTCATAAATCTCCCGACAAACAGCGTTGCAACCGAGGACAGATGATTTGTACGTAATATGCGCTTCAGCACTTGGCAGGTCCCGTTCTGTGAGTTATTTTATTTTTATACACCTGTCAGCAACAGGTGTGGCTGAAATACCCGAATCCACTAATTTGAAGGGGTGTCCACTTACTTTTGGACATGTAGTGTACGTGTTTGATTCCTGCTATTTGGGTTGTTAATCAATTTCTTCGTTTTTGTCATTTTTAGTACAGTTCCGCTATAACACTAAATAGCTAAATCAGCGGTATTCAAAGTTCGAGGTTCGTGGAGGAACTGCAGTGGTGTCACCAAAATGTTTGTTTTTTTATGAAGAAGAAATTAAGAGTACAGAGTACAGGGACGATATAAAAACGTTTTGGAGAAAAATAATTTGAAACACAATTTTATGGAGTAAATGTATTTATTGGTTTCTTTTCATTTTGATAAGAGATGATAATGTAATGAATTGAAGGTTATTGTTTATGTAAAATCTAAATTGACCCATTTTATGGGTTGTGCCATTAGATTTGGGTGGGATCGCAAGAAGTTCTTGTTGAACAAATGGTGTCCCCAGAAATTCTGGCAGAAAAAATGGTGTCCCTGCTGAATGTTTTGAATACCACTGTATTAAACTGTGTACACAACCAATAAACTTTGATTTGATTTGATATGTTTACGACAATATGCCAATATTCTGGATAATTTTTTCTACATAGCAGGTTTTTATAGAGGACATTTACTGGCATGATATGAGGTAGGACAGTCTGAGGTCCTGAGCGCTCTGGAGTAGGTTTTCATCAAGGATTTCTCTGTACAATCCTGTCTCGGAGCTCTATGGACAATTCCTTCGACCTCATGGCTTGGTTTTTGCTCTGACATGCACTGTCAACCGTGGGAACCTTATATAGACAGGTGTGTGTC
>CM062481.1:2007393-2059893 GCA_031479575.1 Coregonus ussuriensis
GTGATGTGTTGTGTTAGATTTGCTCCAAACAAAATGCTTTATATTCAGGACATAAAGTTAATTTCTTTGCCATATTTTTTGCAGTTTTACTTTAGTGCCTTATTGCAAACAGGACGCATATTTTGGAATATTTTATTATGTACAGTCTTCCTTCTATTCACTCTGTCATTTAGGTTAATATTGCGGAGCAACTACAATGTTGTTGATCCATCCTCAGTTTTCTCCTAGCCATGGAACTCTGTAACTGTTGTAATGTCACCATTGGCCTCATGGTGAAATCCCTGAGCGGTTTCCTTCCTCTCCGGCAACTGAGTTAAGAAGGACACATGTATGTTTGTAGTGACTGGGTGTATTAATACACCATCCAAAGTGTAAACTTCACCATGCTCAAAGGGATATTCAATGTCTGTTTTTTTTTTTTTTTTTACCCATCTACCAATAGGTGCCCTTCTTTGCGAGGCATTGGAAAACCTCCCTGGTCTTTGTGGTTGAATCTGTGTTTGTAATTCACTGCTCGACTGAGATAATTGTATGCGTGGGGTACAGAGATGAGGTAGTCATTCAAAAATCATGTTAAACACTATTATGGCACACAGAGTGAGTCCATGCAACTTATTATGTGACTTGTTAAGCACATTTTTACTCCTGAACTTATTTAGGCTTTCCATAACAAAAAGGTTGAACACTTATTGACTCAAGACATTTCAGCTTTTCATTTTTGATTAATTTGTAAACATTTCTAAAAACATAATTCCACTTTGACATTATGGGGTAGTGTGTGTAGAGCAGTGACACAAAATCTCAATTTAATCCATTTTGAATTCAGGCTGTAACACAGCAAAATGTGGAAGAAGTCATGGCGCGTGAATACTTTCTGAAGGCTCTGTAAATAAGACAAGTCAGTCTCCCCCCACCTCCATTTTTGTTTTATATATAAAAAATAAAATACAATAAAAAAATTGCACTTTTGTTTCCTACTAGAAATGACTTTGCTGATAACTTATTTATTGAGGAAAAATGCACTTACTGCAACTGTGATATGTGGTCGTCCCACCTAGATACAGCATCACAGATCAGCCCTGGCTTACTCTCTAATACATACAGCATCACAGATCAGCCCTGGCTTACTCTCTAATATATACAGCATCACAGATCAGCCCTGGCTTACTCTCAAATACATACAGCACCACAGATCAGCCCTGGCTTACTCTCTAATACATACAGCATCACAGATCAGCCCTGGCTTACTCTCAAATACATACAGCATCACAGATCAGCCCTGGCTTACTCTCTAATATATACAGCATCACAGATCAGCCCTGGCTTACTCTCAAATACATACAGCACCACAGATCAGCCCTGGCTTACTCTCTAATATATACAGCATCACAGATCAGCCCTGGCTTACTCTCAAATACATACAGCACCACAGATCAGCCCTGGCTTACTCTCTAATACATACAGCATCACAGATCAGCCCTGGCTTACTCTATAATACATACAGCATCACAGATCAGCCCTGGCTTACTCTCTAATACATACAGCATCACAGATCAGCCCTGGCTTACTCTCTAATACATACAGCATCACAGATCAGCCCTGGCTTACTCTCTAATACATACAGCATCACAGATCAGCCCTGGCTTACTCTCTAATACATACAGCATCACAGATCAGCCCTGGCTTACTCTCTAATACATACAGCATCACAGATCAGCCCTGGCTTACTCTCTAATATATACAGCATCACAGATCAGCCCTGGCTTACTCTCTAATACATACAGCATCACAGATCAGCCCTGGCTTACTCTCTAATTCATACAGCATCACAGATCAGCCCTGGCTTACTCTCTAATATATACAGCATCACAGATCAGCCCTGGCTTACTCTCAAATACATACAGCACCACAGATCAGCCCTGGCTTACTCTCTAATACATACAGCATCACAGATCAGCCCTGGCTTACTCTATAATACATACAGCATCACAGATCAGCCCTGGCTTACTCTCTAATACATACAGCATCACAGATCAGCCCTGGCTTACTCTCTAATACATACACCATCACAGATCAGCCCTGGCTTACTCTCTAATACATACAGCATCACAGATCAGCCCTGGCTTACTCTCTAATACATACAGCATCACAGATCAGCCCTGGCTTACTCTCTAATACATACAGCATCACAGATCAGCCCTGGCTTACTCTCTAATACATACAGCATCACAGATCAGCCCTGGCTTACTCTCTAATACATACAGCATCACAGATCAGCCCTGGCTTACTCTCTAATACATACAGCATCACATGTCAGTCCTGGCTTACTCTCTAATACATACAGCACCACAGATCAGCCCTGGCTTACTCTCTAATACATACAGCATCACAGATCAGCCCTGGCTTACTCTCTAATACATACAGCATCACAGATCAGCCCTGGCTTACTCTCTAATACATACTGCATCACAGATCAGCCCTGACTTACTCTCTAATACATACAGCATCACAGATCAGCCCTGGCTTACTCTCTAATACATACAGCATCACAGATCAGCCCTGGCTTACTCTCTAATACATACAGCATCACAGATCAGCCCTGACTTACTCTCTAATACATACATCATCACATGTCAGTCCTGGCTTACTCTCTAATACATACAGCATCACAGATCAGCCCTGGCTTACTCTCTAATACATACAGCATCACAGATCAGCCCTGGCTTACTCTCTAATACATACAGCATCACAGATCAGCCCTGGCTTACTCTCAAATACATACAGCATCACAGATCAGCCCTGGCTTACTCTCAAATACATACAGCATCACAGATCAGCCCTGACTTACTCTCTAATACATACAGCATCACATGTCAGTCCTGGCTTACTCTCTAATACATACAGCATCACAGATCAGCCCTGGCTTACTCTCTAATACATACAGCATCACAGATCAGCCCTGGCTTACTCTCTAATACATACAGCATCACAGATCAGCCCTGGCTTACTCTCAAATACATACAGCATCACAGATCAGCCCTGGCTTACTCTCAAATACATACAGCATCACATATCAGTGCATTTTTCAGTTCAACACCTCAGAACTTGTTCTCAACTGGCTTACCTGGTTAAATAAAGGTGAGAAAAAAAAAGAAGAAAAAAAAAAAGAACAAGGTTGCCTGACATTTAGAAAGCAATGACGGTCCAGTCACTAGTGTTAAAGCCTCACTGCAGTGGACATCCAGCCCACTGTGACTAATTAGTCAGTGGAGGAACACACCTGTCAATCAGCTGGCTGCATTACTGTTCTGTTTCATATTACATACTGACTGGCAATAAGGCAACACATGACTTCAACACTGAGTAACCACACCATATTACATACTGACTGACAAAACATGACTTCAACACTCAGTAACCACACCATATTACATACTGACTGACAAAACATGACTTCAACACTCAGTAACCACACCATATTACATGCTGACTGACAAAACATGACTTCACCACTGAGTACCACACCATATTACATTTACGTCATTTAGCAGACGCTCTTATCCAGAGCGACTTACATGAGCAATTAGGGTTAAGTGCCTTGCTCAATGGCACATCGGCAGATTTTTCACCTAGTCGGCTCGGGGATTAGAACCAGCGACCTTTCGATTACCACTAAGCTACCTGCCGCAGTCATATTACTGACTGACTGTCAATAAGGCAAAACATGACTTCAACACTGAGTAACAACACCACATTACATATTGACTGACAAAACATGACTTCAACACTCAGTAACCACACCATATTTTCTGACTGACTGACTGTCAATAAGAGTATACATGTATATACACAAACCCAACACTATACTACACTCCGACTACTGCAACTCTGCTGTTGACCTAATAGTGTATTATAGTGTTGTGTTTATGTATATATACACTAATGCCTTAAAAACATGAATTTGTTGTGGCAAACTTCCCGCAAATTTGCTGCAAACTAAATAGTGTGCCACAAAATGTTGCCAGAAGTTTGCAAATGTTTGCCACTATTGGTGAATCTGTGGAAAACCTTTGGCAACAATAATATTTATTACGACTAGTGGCAGACTGTTCACCAGAGGTTTTTTTCTAGCAGATAATTCTCTCATGATTCTATTTGAATCTGTGGCAAACATGTGCCAACAACATTTATTAACATTCACTAGTGGCAAAAATACAGACTGAGGCCTTCAATCAAACTGAGAAAATAGAAATATGTGCACCAGACAGGTCAACACTTCTTGCATGCATGGCTTTAAGGTGTAAGTTACACAAAAAAAATGTTAGGTTGGTGCCGCAGCCCGCAGCCCGTCTGGTGTTCAACCTTCCCAAGTTCTCTCACGTCACCCCCCTCCTCCGCACACTCCACTGGCTTCCAGTTGAAGCTCGCATCCGCTACAAGACCATGGTGCTTGCCTATGGAGCAGTGAGGGGAACGGCACCTCTGTACCTTCAGGCTCTGATCAGTCCCTACACCCAAACGAGGGCATTGCGTTCATCCACCTCTGGCCTGCTGGCCCCCCTACCTCTGCGGAAGCACAGCTCCCGCTCAGCCCAGTCAAAACTGTTCGCTGCTCTGGCACCCCAATGGTGGAACAAGCTCCCTCACGACGCCAGGACAGCGGAGTCACTCACCACCTTCCGGAGACATTTGAAACCCCACCTCTTTAAGGAATACCTGGGATAGGATAAAGTATTCCTTCTAACCCCCCCCCCCCCCCCCCCCCCCCCCCAATTGTAAAGTGGTTATCCCACTGGCTATAGGGTGAACGCACCAATTTGCGAGTCGCTCTGGCTAAGAGCGTCTGCTAAATGACGTTAATGTGCCCTTGAGCAAGGCACTTAACCCTAATTGCTCCTGTAAGTCGCTCTGGATAAGAGCGTCTGCTAAATGACTAAAATGTAATGTAAATGTAAATGTTTGGATGACCCAATTGCTGGGTTGTAGGCATTGGGTTAATAGTTGGTTTGTTTTCTGTAAAAACAGCACGGTTGGGTTGTTGGTGTTGGTTATTAAGGTTGGGTTGTTGGTGTTGGTTATTAAGGTTGGGTTGTTGGTGTTGGTTATTAAGGTTGGGTTGTTGGTGTTGGTTATTAAGGTTGGGTTATTGGTGTTGGTTATTAAGGTTGGGTTGTTGGTGTTGGTTATTAAGGTTGGGTTGTTGGTGTTGGTTATTAAGGTTGGGTTGTTGGTGTTGGTTATTAAGGTTGGGTTGTTGGTGTTGGTTATTAAGGTTGGGTTATTGATATTTGACCCAGCCAGTGGGTTAATTCTCCCGCCACCAGCGTGTGAAGTCCAGCAGAACGTGAGCAAGTGTCGAGACATGGCAACTTGCAAGTCTTCTAGTTCTAGTCCGACTGACTGAGTGGAAAACAGCTAACGTTATTTCGACAGACTAAGGGTGTTTTGGCTGACTGAACCGTGTTAACGGTAAGTAACAAACGTTACAAATTATGAATTTGATGGTTATTCAGGTTAAATAGGTTGTCCTATCATAATTAGGTAGCTAGCTAACGTTAGCTTGAGCATTAGCTAATGACCATTAGCTAGCTAGCCATTTTCTGTGCTAATATCTCTGGCTGTGGTAACATTAGCTAGCAAGCTAACGTTAGCCTCGCGAGGCTAGCTTACTGAAATGTTGTCACGGAATATAGCTAAATGTACGGTTTTTGTCAACGTTTGGCTAGCTAGCTAGCTAACTATGACGGTGTCTGTAATGATAGCTAACTAAAGTTATCTAGCTAGCTATTTTAGCTAGATAAGTCTGACACTTCTTCTGGACTGTCTTGGACACTGTTTCATTCGTTAGCTAAGTTAGCTGGCTAGCTAAGTTACCATTGCTAGATTTGACTTATTCTCCATCTGGGTTAATTTAACCAAGCTATTTGGCAGCCTTATCTCATGCTTGCATGGTTATTGATTGTTAGCTAGAGTTACTGTACTGGTTTTCAATGGTTTCTGACAGTGGCAGCTTTAGTCAGACTTGTGAAGTTGAGGATGATGGATGCAAATTCTGTTAGCTAGCTAACGTTAGAGTTTACCTTAAATTTGATGTATCCAAGTTAGTATAGCTAGCTAGCTATGTTTCTAACATGTATTTATTTCTGTACTTAAATGCATAGGTCTAGGCGAATGGACAGCTTTGTAAAGGATATGCTGAATGAGTGGAACTTGGCCTCTTTTTCCAAAGGTTGAGGCTAAGTAAAACTGAGAAATTCCATTTTGAGAGTGGGGACAGAGCTTTGGGGGGAAAAAACACTGATGTTCATTGACCTTGTGTAAAAAAGCATCTACATCTTCCACATTGTCATCGATAACCAATAGTTTAACCTTAATGGAAACCTGAAAGACTGAACTTCACCAGAGCCTCTTAGAACCATGCAGACACTCTGGGACTAGATCCATTACATGCACAGCTACTGTACCATTAAAAAAAAAAAAAATTGGGGAAAGGGGGGGGGGGGGGGGGGGGGTGGTAGAAGGATTACTTTATCCTATCCCAGGTATTCCTTAAAGAGGTGGGGTTTCAAATGTCTCCGGAAGGTGGTGAGTGACTCCGCTGTCCTGGCGTCGTGAGGGAGCTTGTTCCACCATTGGGGTGCCAGAGCAGCAAACAGTTTGACTGGGCTGAGCGGGAACTGTGCTTCCGCAGAGGTAGGGGGGCCAGCAGGCCAGAGGTAGGGGGACCAGCAGGCCAGAGGTAGGGGGACCAGCAGGCCAGAGGTAGGGGAGCCAGCAGGCCAGAGGTAGGGGAGCCAGCAGGCCAGAGGTAGGGGAGCCAGCAGGCCAGAGGTAGGGGAGCCAGCAAGCCAGAGGTAGGGGAGCTAGCAGGCCAGAGGAAGGGGAGCCAGCAGGCCAGAGGTAGGGGGGCCAGCAGGCCAGAGGTAGGGGGGCCAGCAGGCCAGAGGTAGGGGGGCCAGCAGGCCAGAGGTAGGGGGGCCAGCAGGCCAGAGGTAGGGGGGCCAGCAGGCCAGAGGTAGGGGAGCCAGCAGGCCAGAGGAAGGGGAGCCAGCAGGCCAGAGGAAGGGGGGCCAGCAGGCCAGAGGTAGGGGGGCCAGCAGGCCAGAGGTAGGGGGGCCAGCAGGCCAGAGGTAGGGGGGCCAGCAGGCCAGAGGTAGGGGGGCCATCAGGCCAGAGGTAGGGGGGCCAGCAGGCCAGAGGAAGGGGGACCAGCAGGCCAGAGGTAGGGGGGCCAGCAGGCCAGAGGAAGGGGGACCAGCAGGCCAGAGGTAGGGGGGCCAGCAGGCCAGAGGTAGGGGGAGCCATCAGGCCAGAGGTAGGGGGACCAGCAGGCCAGAGGTAGGGGGGCCAGCAGGCCATAGATAGTCTGGCCATTTTACCATACTTGCTTTATTGGTCATTTGCACAGATATTCTGTCACAGTGACCAACCTGACACATACATAATAATAATAAATAATATGCCATTTAGCAGACGCTTTTATCCAAAGCGACTTACAGTCGTGCATGCATACATTTTTTGTGTATGGGTGGTCCCGGGGATCGAACCCACTACCTTGGCGTTACAAGCGCCGTGCTCTACCAGCTGAGCTACAGAGGACCACATCACAGGCTGGGCACTTAGGGGTAAAGTGCCTTGCTCAAGGGCACAACAGCAGTAGGCAGTACACAGAGACATTGTAGCTGGTAACCCTCTGACAGATGGATCACACCCTGCAGAATTCCCCACAGGCAGCTAGGGATTCAAACCGATAACCCTCCGGTTATGGGCCTGCATTTCTTTTTTTTTTTTAATATATTTTGTTTATTGAATTTTCAGTACCAGCATTTAGTAAATAATTGCACTTGAAAGTTATTTGGTATGAATATGGAACAACAATTTGAATACAACGATACAGCAAAACATAGAGAGATAGACATGAAAGAAAAAATAGACATTAAATACATAAATAAGATAAAACACAACAAAAAAAAAAGGAAAAATATCTGTTTTGATCCAGTTGTTATAGGTCAGCTAGCACAGTTATTACCGTCCTTAACATCCGAGATGTCGTATATGCACATACCAGGCTTCATACATCACCAATATATAAATATACATCACTCTGGAACTGCAGGGAAATGTATTCTTTTAACATAAGAAAAGAAGGGAGCCCACTTTGCATAGAATTTGTCTACAGACCCATTGAGTGTCTGTTTTATTTTCTCCAACTTTATGCAATTCAAAATAGATTTAATCGAAAGAGCATGAGAAGGGGCTGCAGAGGATTTCCATCTAAGTAAAATTAATCGTCTCGCTAACAAGGCAATTACATCCTTATTCATTTTGGTCAATTGTATTGTGGGTAAGGAAACTCCAAATAATGCAATGAGAGGGTCTGGCTCGATCTGTGTGCCGCTTAATTCTGAGAGTGTGTTAAAGATGTCTTTCCAGAAACCAACAAGAGATGGGCAGCACCAAAACATGTGCACATGATTAGCAGGGGACTGGTTACATCGAACACAATTAGGGTTCACATCCTTGTAAATTTTTGATAGTCTTGCTTTGGTCCAGTGGGCCCTATGAATGAGTTTGCATTGGATGAGGCCGTGTCGAGCGCAAATAGAAGAGCTATGTACCCTTTTGAGTGCCCCTTCCCATAGTTCATCAGATATTTCCTCACCCAGTTCCTCCTCCCAAGAGGATTTGATATTGTTTAATGAGATAGCTTGTAGTGAGCAAATTTGACTATAGATTATTGACAATGTGCCTTTCTGATTAGGAAGTGGGGTGAGAAATGTGTCGAACTGTGTTCCACCAGAAAGGTTGGGGAATCCTGGATCTATGCTGCGGACATAACTCCGGACTTGTAAGAACCTAAAAAAATGATGTCTGGGGAGACCAAATTTAGCTGATAATTGTTGAAACGTACTAAATGTATTGTTAGTATACAGATCTCTGAATCTTTTAATACCGAGATTAGACCATGTTGAGAAAGCACCATCAATCATAGATGGGGGAAAAGCTGGGTTTGAGGTTACCGGAGCCAAGGAAGAGGTTGTTTGAAACCCAAAGTGGCGCCTAAATTGATTCCAGATCTTCAATGTTGTTTTGACACATATATTATTGGTGAAGGAGGAGTAAGGGCCTGTAATAGAGGAGTGAGCGAGGGAAGACAATGATGCCGGTGTAGACGAGGCAGCCTCCATCTCCAGCCAAGTTGGGGGTGGGAATATCACTCTGCTCTGCAACCAGTACTGAATGATCCTAAGGTTAGCGGCCCAATAATAGAATCTGAAATCTGGTAGAGCTAGACCGCCGTCTGGTTTGGGCCTCTGCAAGAGCTGTTTTCGCATCCTAGGAGGCTTTTTGTCCCATATAAAGGGTAGAATTAGGCCGTCGATCTTTTTGAAAAATGTATTGGGTAGAAATATTGGAAGGCACTGATAGAGGTATAAGAATTTAGGGAGAGTATTCATTTTAATAGAGTTAATTCTAGCAACTAAGGAGAGGTGTAGCAAAGACCACCGTTCCAAATCGTCCTTAGTACGGGTTAAGAGAGGAGCAAAGTTGGCTTGAAAAAGGTTTTCAAACCTAATTGTGACATGTACCCCGAGATAAATAAAACTACTGTGAGCTATTTTAAATGGCAAGTTATGTAAAGGGGATTTTTTTGCAGCCATGTTAAGTGGCATCAATTCACTTTTACTGAGATTTAGTTTATACCCTGATAAGTGACCGAAGGATGCGAAAGTGGCAAGGGCAGCAGGGACAGAGACAGAAAGATTGGATGTGTATATTAATAAATCATCTGCATATAAAGACAGTTTGTGTTCGTGCCCGTATCTGACTATGCCTTTGATGAGGGGGTTGGAGCGAAGTGCTATTGCAAGTGGCTCTATGGCGAGGGCAAACAGTAAGGGACTTAAAGGGCAACCCTGACGTGTCGATCTTTGCAAAGGAAAGTGATCTGATTGAGTGTTATTAGTCCTGACAGAGGCTTGGGGGGATGAGTACAGAAGTTTTATCCAGGTCATGAATTTGGAGCCAAAGCCAAATTTATTTAGAGTGTAAAAAAGGTATTTCCATTCCACCCGATCAAACGCTTTCTCCGCGTCCAGGGATATAATGGCTTCAGAGGTATTGTCGACAGAAGGATTGTATATAATATTAAATAATCTTCGGAGATTGAAGAATGAGTGTCTATTTTTTATAAATCCTGTTTGATCCAGAGAGATAATTGATGGGAGGACTGTTTCTAGCCGCGTTGCCAGAATTTTGGCTAGAATTTTATAGTCCACATTTAGCAGGCTAATTGGACGGTATGATGCACAGTCAAGAGGGTCTTTGTTTTTTTTAAGAATAACACAAATGGTTGCTTGAGTGAGAGTATGTGGGAGAGCACCATTTACAAATGCATCATTGTACATTTCAATTAGAATAGGGGCTATTTTGGTGATAAACTTTTTATAAAACTCTGTCGGGTAGCCATCAGGCCCTGGGCTTCTCCCAGATTGAAGGGATTTGACAGCGTTAGACAGTTCTTCAACAGTGATCGGCTGCTCTAATTTTTTCACCAAATCCCGGCCGACCGAAGGCACAGAAAGTGAGTGGAAGAAATCATCCAATTCCATTGTATCCGCTTTACTTTCAGAGGTATATAGAGACTGGTAAAATCTCTTGAACTCCTCATTGATCCCCCCAGGATCTAATGATATCCCAGATGATGTACGGATTTTTGTAATCTGAGATGATGATGATAGTTGACGTAACTTGTGAGCTAATAATTTACTGGCTTTATCTCCTTGTTCATAGTAAGTGCTCCTAGACTTGACAAGCATTTCAGTAACCTGGTCTGTTAATAGTGTGTCAAATTCTGCTTGCAGAGTTAAACGTTCCTTATAAATATCCGGGGATGGTGAAACGGCATAAATGTCATCTAATTGGGCAATACAGCGTGTTAACATAGATAACCTATTCCTTTTCAATTTGTTCTCATGTGCGGTGTAGGAGATAATTTCACCTCTGATATAAGCTTTCAAAGTTTCCCAGAGAGTAGACGCAGAGATGTTTGGGGTTCTATTTGTAATCATGAAAAAGTCGATTTGACTCAAAACAAAATTGACAAAGTGTTCATTACTGAGCAGTTGAGTTTTTAGTCGCCAAGGCGGTCGCTGATTGTCAAGATTTTGAAAAGCTACTTCCATAGTAACAGGGGCGTGGTCAGATACAACAATTGGGTTATATGAACATGAAGATATGGAGTGGAGGAGCCGGTCATCAACAAGGAAGTAGTCTATGCGCGTAAAAGTGTGGTGAACCGATGAGAAAAAAAGAGTATGCTTTCCCAGCTGGATTAACCATTCTCCAAGGATCTGAGACTGCGAATTCAGACATAAAGGTTCGAACAACTCTAGCTGAGGTTGATAAGGTGGTAGGTTTAGTGGAGGATCGATCCAATTGTGGGTCTAACCAACAGTTAAAGTCACCTCCTAAAATCAACATATGGGTGGACATATCTGGGAGTGTAGAGAAAACCGATTTGAAAAAATCACCATTGTCCCAATTAGGAGCATAGATATTAACAAGAAGAACCTTTGTATTGAGCAGCCTACCACTGACAATTATATATCTACCATGGGGATCTGCGATCACCTTAGAACATGTAAAAGGTACCGATCTGTGAAGTAAAATAGCCACCCCTCTCGCCTTACTCTGAAATGAGGAATGGAACACCTGACCCACCCATCTGCACCTAAGACTTGAGTGTTGTGATACGTTCAGATGAGTTTCTTGGAGAAAGATGATGTGAGCTTTCAAATGATGAAGATGGTGTAGCACCTTACTACGTTTAACTGGGTTATTTATGCCCCTGCAGTTCCAGGTAAGAAAATTAAAGCCATTCCCTCCAGCAGTATGGGCTACACTAGGCTGAGTCATATCTTAAGAGAGAGAGAGGATGTGTAAAGGACAAGGTACAATGTAAACTGAAGATCTTAGTTGAACCTTAAAAGCGCAAATGTAAAAAACAAAGACAAGCGAAGAGGCACAAAAAACATATACAAACTATATACAAATAGAGAGTGAACAAACCCTTCCCTCACACCCGCCCTTGCCGAAGCATCTCCCCAAATGAGATGCAAGTAAAACCCTAAGTACAAAGAAAGTTTAGAGCTAAGCATGATAACTCTTACTCTGTGCTACCTAAGATTAGTGACCATTTAACTAGAGTAAGCCAAACATGGATAGAATGGTCCCCAACAGGGTCTAAGGAAAACTATCCTCGATTAAGAGAGGTTTAACCTCGACGTAGATGGTAAATGATCAAACTGAAACAGCCATGCAGACCCCCAGATATTGGCATTAGAGGCGGCAAACCTGGGTATGCGGTACAACAGCCGCTTTCACGTTCTTGTTGATGAAATCTGCCGCTATAGCCGGGTCTTCGAATCTGTGCATGGAGCCGTCCGGTAGAGTCAGTCTCAAAACCGCAGGGTAGATGAGGCCGAACTTCACGCCCGGGCAGGCGTGTAGTTGGCGTTTCACAGCTCCAAAGCTAGCCCGCCTCTTAGCCACAGCTGTTGTGTAGTCCGCAAATATCGAGACTCTTTTACCCTTATGTAGAAGAGGGGATGCTTCTCCCGATCTTCTCAGTATGTCGTTGCGGACGTGAAAGAAATGCACCCTGATGACAAATGGTCGTGGGGGTTCTCCATCTCTGGGTCGGCTACGCAGAGTGCGGTGAGCCCGGTCTAGCAATGGCTTCTCCTCTAGCCCGAGCAGCTCCTGAAGTAGCTGGGCCATGTACTCCGTGGGCCTTGGGCCCTCCACTCCCTCCGGTATTCCCAGTAGACGAATGTTGTTCCTCCGCATTCTACTTTCCATATCTTCGCATCTATTATCGAGGAATGCCACCCTAGTTGTCAATGAGCCGACGTTAGCCTCTAGCTCGCTAATGCGAGTGCTGTGGTCTGTAGCACCTCGCTCCAAATCCGATAGTCACCCCATGTGCGTCGAGCTTATTCTGTATACTCTCGATAGATTTTTTAAGCTCGTCTTTGATCGTTGATATCTCTGACCTGAGATTGGTAGAGAGACAGTCAATTTTTCCGAAAATGTCGGTTTTGAGGGTGCCTATCACGGATTGCAGCATCTCCACAGTCAGTGTTTCCGTGGGGCCGGCATTGGCAGCGTTCGGTGGCGGGGGTGAGTCGGGAGAAGTTGCAGGCTTGTTGCGGCCTGCTCTTGCAGACTCTGTTTTTGGCCGGGTTGATGTCATTACGAATTTAAATTTATTAAACTTGAACTGAGTTGTTTATGGGTCTCTTCAGACGCCTGGGCAAACAGAAATGTATGCAATTTTGCAAAGTTAAATATATAAATTTGGTCACTAACTCAGGAGCGATAGGGAGACGCGTGCTACATCCTTGGCTTCCAACAGCGCCCCCCCATGGGCCTGCATTTCTAACCTCGAAGCTACTGCCGCCACTAATCATTTTGCTCTTTCCTCACTCCTTTGCCTTTGTTTAACCATTTGACCTGGCTTTCAACCTTTCCTTCCTCAACGTATGTGGGTGAAACTATCTCTTAAAATCTCTCCCTTAGCAGTTAAGAGCACTGGGCCAGTAACAAAGCCAGCAATTGGAAAAAATCTGCTGTTCTGCCCTTGAGCAAGGCAGTTAACCCACAACAACAACTGCTCCCCAGGCGCTGAAGACTTGGATGTCGATTAAGGCAGCTCCCCCCCCCCCCCCCCCTCTGATTTAGAGGGGTTGGGTTAAATGAGGAAGACACATTTCGGTTGAATGCATTCAGCTGTGCAACTGACTAGGTTTCCTCTTTCTCTTTTGCAGCGGAGGAGATAGATCAGGAAACGCTCTTGCTTTTAGACGACTCGATTATAGCCTGAAGGTGAAGAAGAGTATTCTGTAAACGCCACCTTTTTATATACACGAAACACACACATGAATACATAGGAATGTGGACACACCGAGCGACACACCAAGCTTAAGCAATAGTCGGGTCTTGCCAGGTGAAGTATATGTTGGAAGATTTGTGCATTTGGAAAACTGACAACATCTGGCCGGCACACCAAGTTGAAGGAGTACCGCGATCCAGAACGCTTAGTGGACCAGACAGAATGGGGCCAAGACAGTGTGATGGTCCGAGAGTATACGCGTCTGCCGGATACTCCAGCCACGGTGGGCATGGTCAATTCTTTTTACAAAAACATTAGACTTGAATTTGATTGTGTTTGCTCTGATGAACTAGCCTGGCTGATGTGACCCACAGAGCAGGGAGAGCTGTGACCACACTGGTCTGGATAGGAGGCTGGTTGTTAATGCCGTATTTGCTCATAAATTGTGCGACAGGGTTTGATTGGTTCTCTCAAATGTTTGTTTTTTCCTCTGGGGTTGAGACCTCTCATTGTTTGGATTTGAAATTCCAACCATTGTAATAGAAGGGGGCGGAGGTCAGGGGCTGAGTGTGACTGTTGGTGTTTGAGTGAGAAAGACACAGAGGAGGGACAACCAGTAAAAGCATTACCAACGCATTGTGCCGACCAACATCAAAGAGACATTCCAGACTCTGAAGTCAGGAGGACTTCAAGAGTTAGGTGTTAGCAGACTAGTGATTGCCCCATATGATTTCAAATTGTGTTATGTTGTAGCCAGACAAACAATTACTTTTTCACAAGCATTAGAAACAGCATTGGGTGTGGATACGGTGGGAACATGTGGATCTGAGCAAGTGTGACATCATTAACGTTTGTGGAAATTGTATGTATGTAAATATTAAGTTGTCTATTGTTTTTGTCAATGTGTGTATTATTTTTGTATTGTTAAATAAACAACAAAAAGTAAAATTAAATATTTCAAAAAAAGTAGTTGTCTGCTTTACTAGATCTAACCATAGACAACCAACATAGCACAACACGACACAGAAAATACACACCCTGACTCAACAAATACGAGTCCCTAGAGTCAGGGTCCCTAGAGTCAGAGTCCCTAGAGTCAGAGTCCCTAGAGTCAGGGTCCCTAGAGTCAGAGTCCCTAGAGTCAGAGTCCCTAGAGTCAGGGTCCCTAGAGTCCCTAGAGTCAGAGTCCCTAGAGTCAGGGTCCCTAGAGTCAGAGTCCCTAGAGTCAGAGTCCCTAGAGTCAGAGTCCCTAGAGTCAGGGTCCCTAGAGTCAGAGTCCCTAGAGTCAGAGTTCCTAGAGTCAGAGTCCCTAGAGTCAGAGTCCCTAGAGTCAGAGTCCCTAGAGTCAGAGTCCCTAGAGTCAGAGTCCCTAGAGTCAGGGTCCCTAGAGTCAGAGTCCCTAGAGTCAGAGTCCCTAGAGTCAGAGTCCCTAGAGTCAGAGTCCCTAGAGTCAGAGTCCCTAGAGTCAGGGTCCCTAGAGTCAGAGTCCCTAGAGTCAGAGTCCCTAGAGTCAGAGTCCCTAGAGTCAGGGTCCCTAGAGTCCCTAGAGTCAGAGTCCCTAGAGTCAGAGTCCCTAGAGTCAGAGTCCCTAGAGTCAGAGTCCCTAGAGTCAGAGTCCCTAGAGTCAGAGTCCCTAGAGTCAGGGTCCCTAGAGTCAGAGTCCCTAGAGTCAGGGTCCCTAGAGTCAGGGTCCCTAGAGTCAGGGTCCCTAGAGTCAGAGTCCCTAGAGTCAGAGTCCCTAGAGTCAGAGTCCCTAGAGTCAGAGTCCCTAGAGTCAGAGTCCCTAGAGTCAGAGTCCCTAGAGTCAGGGTCCCTAGAGTCAGAGTCCCTAGAGTCAGGGTCCCTAGAGTCAGAGTCCCTAGAGTCAGAGTCCCTAGAGTCAGAGTCCCTAGAGTCAGAGTCCCTAGAGTCAGGGTCCCTAGAGTCAGGGTCCCTAGAGTCCCTAGAGTCAGAGTCCCTAGAGTCAGGGTCCCTAGAGTCAGAGTCCCTAGAGTCAGAGTCCCTAGAGTCAGAGTCCCTAGAGTCAGGGTCCCTAGAGTCAGAGTCCCTAGAGTCAGAGTCCCTAGAGTCAGGGTCCCTAGAGTCAGGGTCCCTAGAGTCCCTAGAGTCAGAGTCCCTAGAGTCAGAGTCCCTAGAGTCAGAGTCCCTAGAGTCAGAGTCCCTAGAGTCAGAGTCCCTAGAGTCAGGGTCCCTAGAGTCAGAGTCCCTAGAGTCAGAGTCCCTAGAGTCAGAGTCCCTAGAGTCAGGGTCCCTAGAGTCCCTAGAGTCAGAGTCCCTAGAGTCAGGGTCCCTAGAGTCAGAGTCCCTAGAGTCAGAGTCCCTAGAGTCAGAGTCCCTAGAGTCAGAGTCCCTAGAGTCAGAGTCCCTAGAGTCAGGGTCCCTAGAGTCAGAGTCCCTAGAGTCAGGGTCCCTAGAGTCAGGGTCCCTAGAGTCAGAGTCCCTAGAGTCAGAGTCCCTAGAGTCAGAGTCCCTAGAGTCAGAGTCCCTAGAGTCAGAGTCCCTAGAGTCAGGGTCCCTAGAGTCAGAGTCCCTAGAGTCAGAGTCCCTAGAGTCAGGGTCCCTAGAGTCAGGGTCCCTAGAGTCCCTAGAGTCAGAGTCCCTAGAGTCAGAGTCCCTAGAGTCAGAGTCCCTAGAGTCAGAGTCCCTAGAGTCAGAGTCCCTAGAGTCAGAGTCCCTAGAGTCAGAGTCCCTAGAGTCAGGGTCCCTAGAGTCCCTAGAGTCAGAGTCCCTAGAGTCAGGGTCCCTAGAGTCAGAGTCCCTAGAGTCAGAGTCCCTAGAGTCAGAGTCCCTAGAGTCAGAGTCCCTAGAGTCAGAGTCCCTAGAGTCAGAGTCCCTAGAGTCAGGGTCCCTAGAGTCAGGGTCCCTAGAGAATAACATACAGCTTGTGGGTTATACACTGTATCGGCAGGATAGAACAGCAGCCTCTGGTAAGACAAGGGGTGGTGGTCTATGTATATTTTTAAACAACAGCTGGTGCCCGATATGTTAGGAAGTATTTAGGTTATCTCATGAGTATCTCATGATAAGCTGTAGACCACACTATCTACCAAGAGTTTTCATCTATATTCTTCGTAGCTGTCTATTTACCACCACAAACCGATGCTGGCACTAAGACCGCACTCAATGAGCTGTATACGGCCATAAGCAAACAGGAAAACGCCCATCCAGAGGCAGCGCTCCTAGTGGCTGGGGACTTGAATGCAGGGAAACATAAATCCTCTAGACCACCTTTACTCAACACACAGAGACGCGTACAAAGCTCTCCCTCGACCTTCATTTGGCAAATCTGACCATAATTATATCCTCCTGATTCCTGCTTACAGGCAAAAACTAAAGCAGGAAGCGCCAGTGACTCGGTCAATAAAAAAGTGGTCAGATGAAGCAGATGCTAAACTACAGGACTGTTTTGCTAGCACAGACTGGAATAAATCAAAGCAAATTTTATTTGTCACATACACGTGTTTAGCAGATGTTATAGTGGGTGTAGCAAAATGCTTGTGCTTCTAGCTCCGACAGTGCAGTAATATCTAACAAGTAATATCTAACAATTTCACAACATATACCCAATACATATGTTCCGGGATTCTTCCGATGGCATTGAGGAGTACACCACATCAATCACTGGCTTCATCAATAAGTGCATCAATGACGTCGTCTCCACAGTGACTGTACGTACATACCCCAATCAGAAGCCATGGATTACAGGCAACATCCGCACTGAGCTAAAGGGTAGAGCTGCCGCTTTCAAGGAGCGGGACTCTAACCCGGACGCTTTATAAGAAATCCTGCTATGCCCTCCGACGAACCATCAAACAGGCAAAGTGTCAATACAGGACTAAGATTGAATCGTACTACACTGGTTCTGACGCTCGTCGGATGTGGCAGGGCTTGAAAACTACAGTGAGGGAAAAAAGCATTTGATCCCCTGCTGATTTTGTACGTTTGCCCACTGACAAAGAAATGATCAGTCTATAATTTTAATGGTAGGTTTATTTGAACAGTGAGAGACAGAATAACAACAACAAAAATCCACAAAAACTGAAGTAAAAAATGTTATAAATTTGATTTGCATTTTAATGAGGAAAATAAGTAAGACCCCTCTGCAAAACATGACTTAGTACTTGGTGGCAAAACCCTTGTTGGCAATCACAGAGGTCAGACGTTTCTTGTAGTTGGCCACCAGGTTTGCAAACATCTCAGGAGGGATTTTGTCCCACTCCTCTTTGCAGATCTTCTCCAAATCATTAAGGTTTCGAGCCTGACGTTTGGCAACTCGAACCTTCAGCTCACTCCACAGATTTTCTATGAGATTAAGGTCTGGAGACTGGCTAGGCCACTCCAGGACCTTAATGTGCTTCTTCTTGAGCCACTCCTTTGTTGCCTTGGCCATGTGTTTTGGGTCATTGTCATGCTGGAATACCCATCCAGGACCCATTTTCAATGCCCTGGCTGAGGGAAGGTTCTCACCCAAGATTTGACGGTACATGGCCCCGTCCATCGTTCCTTTGATGCGGTGAAGTTGTCCTGTCCCCTTAGCAGAAAAACACCCCCAAAGCATAATGTTTCCACCTCCATGTTTGACGGTGGGGATGGTGTTCTTGGGGTCATAGACAGTATTCCTTCTCCTCCAAACACGGCGAGTTGAGTTGATGCCAAAGAGCTCGATTTTGGTCTCATCTGACCACAACACTTTCACCCAGTTCTCCTCTGAATCATTCAGATGTTCATTGGCAAACTTCAGACGGCCCTGTATATGTGCTTTCTTGAGCAGGGGGACCTTGCGGGCGCTGCAGAATTTCAGTCCTTCACGGTGTAGTGTGTTACCAATTGTTTTCTTGGTGACTATGGTCCCAGCTGCCTTGAGATCATTGACAAGATCCTCCCGTGTAGTTCTGTGCTGATTCCTCACCGTTCTCATGATCATTGCAACTCCACGAGGTGAGATCTTGCATGGAGCCCCAGGCCGAGGGAGATTGACAGTTATTTTGTGTTTCTTCCATTTGTGAATAATCGCACCAACTGTTGTCACCTTCTCACCAAGCTGCTTGGCGATGGTCTTGTAGCCCATTCCAGCCTTGTGTAGGTCTACAATCTTGTCCCTGACATCCTTGGAGAGCTCTTTGGTCTTGGCCATGGTGGAGAGTTTGGAATCTGATTGATTGATTGCTTCTGTGGACAGGTGTCTTTTATACAGGTAACAAACTGAGATTAGGAGCATTCCCTTTAAGAGTGTGCTCCTAATCTCAGCTCGTTACCTGTATAAAAGACACCTGGGAGCCAGAAATCTTTCTGATTGAGAGGGGGTCAAATACTTATTTCCCTCATTAAAATGCAAATCAATTTATAACATTTTTGACATGCATTTTTCTGGATTTTGTTATTCTGTCTCTCACTGTTCAAATAAACCTACCATTAAAATTATAGACTGATAATTTCTTTGTCAGTGGGCAAACGTACAAAATCAGCAGGGGATCAAATACTTTTTTCCCCTCACTGTATATTTTCTGTTGTATTTTTGACTATATGTTTTGTTTACCCCATATGTAACTCTGTGTTGTTGTTTTTATCGCTTTGCTTTGCTTTATCTTGGCCAGGTTGCAGTTGTAAATGAGAACTTGTTCTCAACTGGCTTACCTGGTTAAATAAAGGTGAAATAAAATAACAAAATTAATGAAAAATAGACTGACGAGTTAAAGAAGAACGTTATTTGTTTCTGGCCATTTTGATCCTGTAATTGAACCCACAATTGCTGATTTTCCAGATACTCAATTAGTCTCAAGAATGCCAGTTTTATTGCTTCTTTAATCAGCACAAAAGTTTTCAGCTGTGCTAACATAATTGCAAAAAGGGTTTTCTAATGATCAATTAGCCTTTTAAAATGATAAACCTGGATTAGCAAACACAACGTGCCATTGGAACACAGGACTGATGGATGCCGACAATGGGCCTCTGTACGCCTATGTACAGTGGGGAGAACAAGTATTTGATACACTGCCAATTTTGCAGGTTTTCCTACTTACAAAGCATGTAGAGGTCTGTAATTTTTAT
This sequence comes from Coregonus ussuriensis, assembly GCA_031479575.1. Classification (NCBI taxonomy): domain Eukaryota; kingdom Metazoa; phylum Chordata; class Actinopteri; order Salmoniformes; family Salmonidae; genus Coregonus; species Coregonus ussuriensis. The sequence goes on from CM062481.1 coordinate 2,027,339, forward strand.
CATAGGTACACTTCAACTGTGAGAGACGGAATCTAAAAACAAAAATCCAGAAAATCACATTGTATGATTTTTAAGTAATTAATTTGCATTTTATTGCATAACATAAGTATTTGATACATCAGAAAAGCAGAACTTAAAATTTGGTAAAGAAACCTTTGTTTGCAATTACAGAGATCATACGTTTCCTGTAGGTCTTGACCAGGTTTGCACACACTGCAGCAGGGATTTTGGCCCACTCCTCCATACAGACCTTCTCCAGATCCTTCAGGTTTCGGGGCTGTCGCTTGGCAATACGGACTTTCAGCTCCCTCCAAAGATGTTCTATTGGGTTCAGGTCTGGAGACTGGCTAGGCCACTCCAGGACCTTGAGATGCTTCTTACGGAGCCACTCCTTAGTTGCCCTGGCTGTGTGTTTCGGGTCGTTGTCATGCTGGAAGACCCAGCCATGACCCATCTTCAATGCTCTTACTGAGGGAAGGAGGTTGTTGGCCAAGATCTCGCGATACATGGCCCCATCCATCCTCCCCTCATTACGGTGCAGTCGCCCTGTCCCCTTTGCAGAAAAGCATCCCCAAAGAATGATGTTTCCTCCTCCATGCTTCACGGTTGGGATGGTGTTCTTGGGGTTGTACTCATCCTTTTTCTTCCTCCAAACACGGCGAGTGGAGTTTAGACCAAAAAGCTCTATTTTTGTCTCATCAGACCACATGACCTTCTCCCATTCCTCCTCTGGATCATCCAGATGGTCATTGGCAAACTTCAGACGGGCCTGGACATGCGCTGGCTTGAGCAGGGGGACCTTGCGTGCGCTGCAGGATTTTAATCCATGACGGCGTAGTGTGTTACTAATGGTTTTCTTTGAGACTGTGGTCTCAGCTCTCTTCAGGTCATTGACCAGGTCCTGCCGTGTAGTTCTGGGCTGATCCCTCACCTTCCTCATGATCATTGATGCCCCACGAGGTGAGATCTTGCATGGAGCCCCAGACCGAGGGTGACTGACCGTCATCTTGAACTTCTTCCATTTTCTAATAATTGCGCCAACAGTTGTTGCCTTCTCACCAAGCTGCTTGCCTATTGTCCTGTAGCCCATCCCAGCCTTTTTCAGGTCTACAATTTTATCCCTGATATCCTTACACAGCTGTCTGGTCTTGGCCATTGTGGAGAGGTTGGAGTCTGTTTAAATGAGTGTGTGGACAGGTGTCTTTTATACAGGTAACGAGTTCAAACAAGTGCAGTTAATACAGGTAATGAGTGGAGAACAGGAGGGCTTCTTAAAGAAAAACTAACAAGTCCGTGAGAGCTGGAATTCTTACTGGTTGGTAGGTGATCAAATACTTATGTCATGCAATAAAATGCAAATTAAATACTTAAAAAACACACAATGTGATTTTCTGGATTTTTGTTTTAGATTCTGTCTCTCACAGTTGAAGTGTACCTATAATAAAAAATTACAGACCTCTACATGCTTTGTAAGTAGGAAAACCTGCAAAATCGGCAGTGTATCAAATACTTGTTCTCCCCACTGTAGATATTCTATTAAAAATCAGCCATTTCCAGCTACAATAGCCATTTACAACATTAACAATGTCTACACTGTATTTCTGATTAATTTAATGTTATTTTAATGGACAACAAATTTGCTTTTCTTTCGAAAAACAAGGACAGTTCTAAGTGACCCCAAACCTTTGACGGTAGTGTACAGTACCAGTCAAAAGTTTGGACACACCTATTGAGTCCAGGGTTTTTCTTTATTTTTACTATTTTCTACATTGTAGAATAATAGTGAAGACATCAAAACTATGAAAGAGCACATATGGAATCATGTAGTAACCAAAAAAGTAGGAAGGAATTGTACTGCATTCCAGGTGACTACCTCATGAAGCTGGTTGAGCGAATGCCAAGAATGTGGAAAGCTGTCATCAAGGCAAAGGGTGGCTACTTTGAAGAATTACATTTGACATTTTAGTCATTTAGCAGACGCTCTTATCCAGAGCGACTTACAGTTTAGTGAGTGCACACATTTTTTAAATTCTTTAATTTGTATTTACTTTTTTTGTACTGGTCCCCCATGGGAATCGAACCCACAACCCTGGTGTTGCAAACGCCATGCTCTACCAACTGAGCTACACAGGACACAAATATAAAATATATTTTGATTTGTTTAACACTGGTTTGGTACTACATGATTCCATATGTGTTATTTCATAGTTTTGATGTCTTCACTATTATTCTACAATGTAGAAAATAGTAAAATAAAGAAAAAAACTTTTGACTGATACAATACATATTCCAACTGTATTACCACCACACCGTGTGACCACCACACCGTGTTACCACCACGCCGTGTTACCACCACACCGTGTTACCACCACACCGTGTTACCACCACACCGTGTTACCACCACACCGTGTTACCACCACACCGTGTTACCACCACACCGTGTTACCAAATCAAATCAAATCAAATTTTATTGGTCACATGCGCCGAATACAACAGGTGTATCTATAGGCTTGTGTTGTTGTTAATATTAGAGGCTTGGGTCTTTTTTAATATCCAGGATTATTTCACTTTCTCTGTTCATAGGAGTAACAACATGAATTTGTGCATGATGCAACAGGTGCAGACATTACAGTGAAATGCTTACTTACAGCCCTTAACCAACAATGCATTTATTTAAACAAAAAAAGTAAGAATAAAACAACAACAAAAAAAGTGTTGAGAAAAAAAGAGCAGAAGTAAAATAAAGTGACAGTAGGGAGGCTATATATACAGTAAAATAAAGTGACAGTAGGGAGGCTATATATACAGGGGGGTACCGTTGCAGAGTCAATGTGCGGGGGCACCGGCTAGTTGAGGTAGTTGAGGTAATATGTACATGTGGGTAGAGTTAAAGTGACTATGCATAAATACTTAACAGAGTAGCAGCAGCGTAAAAAGGATGGGGTGGGGGGGCAGTGCAAATAGTCCGGGTAGCCATGATTAGCTGTTCAGGAGTCTTATGGCTTGGGGGTAGAAGCTGTTGAGAAGTCTTTTGGACCTAGACTTGGCACTCCGGTACCGCTTGCCGTGCGGTAGCAGAGAGAACAGTCTATGACTAGGGTGGCTGGAGTCTTTGACAATTTTGAGGGCCTTCCTCTGACACCGCCTGGTATAGAGGTCCTGGATGGAAGGGAGCTTTGCCCCAGTGATGTACTGGGCCGTACGCACTACCACCACACCGTGTTACCACCACACCGTGTTACCACCACACCGTGTTACCACCACACCGTGTTACCACCACACCGTGTTACCTCCACACCGTATTACCACCACACCGTATTACCTCCACACCGTGTTACCACAACACCGTGTTACCACCACACCGTGTTACCACCACACCGTGTTTCCACCACACCGTGTTACTACCACCACACCGTGTTACTACCACCACACCGTGTTACTACCACCACACCGTGTTACTACCACCACACCGTGTTACCACCACACCGTATTACCACCACACCGTGTTACCACCACACCGTGTTACCACCACACCGTGTTACCACCACACCGTGTTACCACCACACCGTGTTACCACCACACCGTATTACCACCACACCGTGTTACCGCCACACCGTGTTACCGCCACACCGTGTTACCGCCACACCGTATTACCACTACACCGTATTACCTCCACACCGTGTTACCACCACACCGTGTTACCGCCACACCGTGTTACCGCCACACCGTATTACCACTACACCGTATTACCTCCACACCGTGTTACCACCACACCGTGTTACCACCACACTGTGTTACCACCACACCGTGTGACCACCACACCGTGTTACCACCACACCGTGTTACCACCACACCGTGTTACCACCACACCGTATTACCACCACACCGTGTTACTACCACCACACCGTGTTACTACCACCACACCGTGTTACCACCACACCGTGTTACCACCACACCGTATTACCACCACACCGTGTTACTACCACACCATATTACCACCACACCGTGTTACCACCACACCTCAGTCAAATTCCAACCATATTACCTCCACACCGTGTTACCACCACACCGTGTTACCACCACACCATATTACCTCCACACCGTGTGACCACCACACCGTATAACCACCACACCGTGTTACCACCACACCGTGTTACCACCACACCGTGTTACCACCACACCGTGTTACCACCACACCGTGTTACCGCCACACCGTATTACCACTACACCGTATTACCTACACACCGTGTTACCACCACACCGTGTTACCACCACACTGTGTTACCACCACACCATGTGACCACCACACCGTGTTACCACCACACCGTGTTACCACCACACCGTGTTACCACCACACCGTATTACCACCACACCGTGTTACTACCACCACACCGTGTTACTACCACCACACCGTGTTACCACCACACCGTGTTACCACCACACCGTATTACCACCACACCGTGTTACTACCACACCATATTACCACCACACCGTGTTACCACCACACCTCAGTCAAATTCCAACCATATTACCTCCACACCGTGTTACCACCACACCGTGTTACCACCACACCATATTACCTCCACACCGTGTGACCACCACACCGTATAACCACCACACCGTGTTACCACCACACCGTGTTACCACCACACAGTGTTACCACCACACCGTATTACCACCACACCGTGTTACCACCACACCGTGTTACCACCACACCGTGTTACCTCCACACCGTGTTACCACCACACCGTATTACCTCCACACCATATTACCACCACACCGTATTACCTCCACACCGTGTTACCACCACACCGTGTTACCACCACACCGTGTTACCACCACACCGTGTGACCACCACACCGTGTTACCACCACACCGTGTTACCACCACACCGTGTTACCACCACACCGTGTTACCACCACACCGTGCTACCACCACACCGTGTTACTACCACCACACCATGTTACTAACACCACACCGTGTTACTACCACCACACCGTGTTACTACCACCACACCGTGTTACCACCACACCGTGTTACTACCACCACACCGTGTTACTACCACCACACCGTGTTACCACCACACCGTGTTACCACCACACCGTGTTACCACCACACCGTGTGACCACCACACCGTGTTACCACCACACCGTATTACCTCCACACCGTATTACCACCGTATTACCACCACACCGTATTACCTCCACACCGTGTTACCACCACACCGTGTTACCACCACACCGTATTACCACCACACCGTGTTACCACCACACCATATTACCACCACACCGTCTCCTTTCCCCCTTCTGATAACCAGGTGGCGAATCGCATCTCTGCATGTCTGGCAGACATATCAGTATGGATGACGGATCACCACCTCAAGCAGAACCCTGGCAAGACGGAGCTGCTCTTCCTCCCGGGGAAGGACTGCCCGTTCCATGATCTCGCCATCACGGTTGACAACTCCGCTGTGTCCTCCTCCCAGAGTGCGAAGAGCCTAGGCGTGACCCTGGACAACACCCTGTCGTTCTCCGCCAACATCAAGGCGGTGACCCGCTCCTGCAGGTTCATGCTCTACAACATTCGGAGAGTGCGACCCTGCCTTACACAGGAAGCGGCGCAGGTCCTGGTCCAGGCACTTGTCATCTCCCGTCTGGACTACTGCAACTCGCTGTTGGCTGGGCTCCCTGCCTGTGCCATTAAACCCCTACAACTCATCCAGAATGCCGCAGCCCGTCTGGTGTTCAACCTTCCCAAGTTCTCTCACGTCACCCCCCTCCTCCGCACACTCCACTGGCTTCCAGTTGAAGCTCGCATCCGCTACAAGACCATGGTGCTTGCCTATGGAGCAGTGAGGGGAACGGCACCTCTGTACCTTCAGGCTCTGATCAGTCCCTACACCCAAACGAGGACATTGCGTTCATCCACCTCTGGCCTGCTGGCTCCCCTTCCTCTGCGGAAGCATAGCTCCCGCTCAGCCCAGTCAAAACTGTTCGCTGCTCTGGCACCCCAATGGTGGAACAAGCTCCCTCACGACGCCAGGACAGCGGAGTCACTCACCACCTTCCGGAGACATTTGAAACCCCACCTCTTTAAGGAATACCTGGGATAGGATAAAGTATTCCTTCTAACCCCCCCCCCCCCCCCAAATTGTAAAGTGGTTATCCCACTGGCTATAGGGTGAACGCACCAATTTGTGAGTCGCTCTGGCTAAGAGCGTCTGCTAAATGACGTTAATGTGCCCTTGAGCAAGGCACTTAACCCTAATTGCTCCTGTAAGTCGCTCTGGTTAAGAGCGTCTGCTAAATGACTAAAATGTAATGTAAATGTTACCACCACACCTCAGTCAAATTCCAACCATATTACCACCACACCGTGTTACCACCACACCGTATTACCACCACACCGTATTACCACCACACCGTGTTACCACCACACCGTGTTACCACCACACCGTGTTACCTCCACACCGTGTTACCACCACACCGTATTACCTCCACACCGTATTACCACCACACCGTATTACCTCCACACCGTGTTACCACCACACCGTGTTACCACCACACCGTGTTACCACCACACCGTATTACCACCACACCGTATTACCTACACACCGTGTTACCACCACACCGTATTACCACCACACCGTATTACCACCACACCGTATTACCACCACACCGTGTTACCACCACACCGTGTTACCACCACACCGTGTTACCACCACCACACCGTGTTACTACCACCACACCGTGTTACTACCACCACACCGTGTTACTACCACCACACCGTGTTACTACCAGCACACCGTGTTACTACCACCACACCGTGTTACCACCACACCGTGTTACCACCACACCGTGTTACCACCACACCGTGTGACCACCACACCGTGTTACCACCACACCGTGTTACCACCACACCGTGTTACCACCACACCGTGTTACTACCACCACACCGTGTTACTAACACCACACCGTGTTACTACCACCACACCGTGTTACTACCACCACACCGTGTTACCACCACCACACCGTGTTACTACCACCACACCGTGTTACCACCACACCGTGTTACCACCACACCGTGTGACCACCACACCGTGTTACCACCACACCGTATTACCTCCACACCGTATTACCACCGTATTACCACCACACCGTATTACCTCCACACCGTGTTACCACCACACCGTGTTACCACCACACCGTATTACCACCACACCGTGTTACCACCACACCATATTACCACCACACCGTATTACCACCACACCGTGTTACCACCACACCATATTACCACCACACCGTGTTACCACCACACCTCAGTCAAATTCCAACCATATTACCTCCACACTGTGTTACCACCACACCGTGTTACCACCACACCATATTACCTCCACACCGTGTGACCACCACACCGTATAACCACCACACCGTGTTACCACCACACCGTGTTACCACCACACCGTATTACCACCACACCGTATTACCACCACACCGTGTTACCACCACACCGTGTTACCACCACACCGTGTTACCTCCACACCGTGTTACCACCACACCGTATTACCTCCACACCGTATTACCACCACACCGTGTTACCACCACACCGTGTTACCACCACACCGTGTTACCACCACACCGTGTTACCACCACACCGTGTTACCACCACACCGTGTTACCACCACACCGTGTTACCACCACACCGTATTACCTACACACCGTGTTACCACCACACCGTATTACCACCACACCGTGTTACCACCACACCGTGTTACCACCACACCGTGTTACCACCACACCGTATTACCACCACACCGTATTAACACCACACCGTATTACCACCACACCGTATTACCACCACACCGTATTACCACCACACCGTGTTACCACCACACCGTATTACAACCACACCGTGTTACCACCACACCGTGTTACCACCACACCGTGTTACCACCACACCGTATTACCACCACACCGTATTACCACCGTATTACCACCACACCGTGTTACCACCACACCGTATTAACACCACACCGTATTACCACCACACCGTGTTACCACCACACCGTATTACCACCACACCGTATTACCACCACACCGTGTTACCACCACACCGTGTTACCACCACACCGTATTACCACCACACCGTGTTACCACCACACCCACACCGTATTACCACCACACCGTATTACCACCACACCGTGTTACCATCACACCGTGTTACCACCACACCGTATTACCACCACACCGTATTACCACCACACCGTATTACCACCACACCGTGTTACCACCACACCGTGTTACCACCACACCGTGTTACTACCACCACACCGTGTTACTACCACCACACCGTGTTACTACCACCACACCGTGTTACTACCACCACACCGTGTTACTACCACCACACCGTGTTACTACCACCACACCGTGTTACCACCACACCGTGTTACCACCACACCGTGTGACCACCACACCGTGTGACCACCACACCGTGTGACCACCACACCGTGTTACCACCACACTGTGTTACCACCACACCGTGTTACCACCACACCGTGTTACCACCACACCGTGTTACTACCACCACACCGTGTTACTACCACCACACCGTGTTACTACCACCACACCGTGTTACTACCACCACACCGTGTTACTACCACCACACCGTGTTACTACCACCACACCGTGTTACTACCACCACACCGTGTTACTACCACCACACCGTGTGACCACCACACCGTGTTACCACCACACCTCAGTCAAATTCCAACCTTATTACCGCCACATCAAAAATAATTCCTGCACCTGTTCATGCCCATTTTTAAGTGGGCCAGTATAAATTGAAACAAATGTTACATATTAGTAAAGACAGTATTTAAATTGAGAATAGTGTGATGGGGGTGAAAAATATGATGACTTGATGAGAGAACAGCGTGTGCTGCAGGCCTGGTTAAAAGTAGTCCACAATTGGAACAGACTTTCTCAAGTCATCAGCGGGATGTAGTCGCATCATTCAGCCCCTATATCATTTAATTTCTTAGACATTCTAAAGTTTCTATCATTCACAACCTAAATCTGGCATATAGGACCTGTTTCAAATGATCACTTTTACGCTCAACATAGCCACTTCATACGCGCACTCGCTGCAGAATGGGAAAATATATCCAATCTATTTTATTAAGCTAAGTTCAATTACATTCTTACTATAAAATCATATAATATAAAATAATGGTAAGGGATTTATAAGCATATCTTGTCAGCTAAATGAACAAGCCTACAGCCTATGGCATGGAGCACAGCCAGATAACATACAGTAGGCCAACTCATATTCTGTTCTTCTGAAATACATTTTCTTCATATCATAATGTTTCTTTAGACCTGACTAAAATATATATTGGATTTATTGTGATGGTGTATATTCAATATATTTATTATACTTTTTTTAAATGTAGATATTTCCGTGGCTTGTATCCGGCTTGTATGCTGGTGGCCTGGAGATGCTAAACGTGATTATGTTAATTACATTACATTACCGTGAGACCTACAGTCAATCCCCGGCTGACAATGTTATGAACATAGTGCGGTTAACAAGAACTGGTTAAACACTTGGATCTGGATCCTGTTAACAGCTTGGATCTGGACCATGCCATGCTGCTTGGATCTGTATCCTGTTAACAGCTTGGATCTGGACCATGCTGGTTAAACACTTGGATCTGGATCCTGTTAACAGCTTGGATCTGGACCATGCCATGCTGCTTGGATCTGTATCCTGTTAACAGCTTGGATCTGGACCATGCTGGTTAAACACTTGGATCTGTATCCTGTTAACAGCTTGGATCTGGACCATGCTGGTTAAACACTTGGATCTGTATCCTGTTAACAGCTTGGATCTGGACCATGCCATGCTGCTTGGATCTGTATCCTGTTAACAGCTTGGATCTGGACCATGCTGGTTAAACACTTGGATCTGTATCCTGTTAACAGCTTGGATCTGGACCATGCTGGTTAAACACTTGGATCTGTATCCTGTTAACAGCTTGGATCTGGACCATGCTGGTTAAACACTTGGATCTGTATCCTGTTAACAGCTTGGATCTGGACCATGCCATGCTGCTTGGATCTGTATCCTGTTAACAGCTTGGATCTGGACCATGCTGGTTAAACACTTGGATCTGTATCCTGTTAACAGCTTGGATCTGGACCATGCTGGTTAAACACTTGGATCTGTATCCTGTTAACAGCTTGGATCTGGACCATGCTGGTTAAACACTTGGATCTGTATCCTGTTAACAGCTTGGATCTGGACCATGATACAGTGGCAAACCCAAAAAAAGGCACTCAATTTCCCTATATATTGCATACCCTACGGGCCCTGGTCAAAAGTAGTGCACTACATAAGGAATAGGGTGCCATTTGGGACTCATCCCGGGTCTCCACGGACTGGCTTCAGTAAAGTGCTCTTGTGATTTACTCTACAATGAACTATTCAGACACTAAACTGGCATCCAATAGGATTGGGTGATCCCCTGAAAGCAGCTCATTCAATTAGAAATCCAATCTAATTGACAGTAGGACATACAGTACACAGGAAGAATTGTACAACCTTTTCAGAGGACTCAGAACAGTCTGCTCGTTGCTTTGCTCTACATGGATAGTTGGCCTAGTGTCACAGGTAATAGGAATGTTACCGTTACGTGTGAGATAAGCTAACCAATTAAAATATGTCTCTCTCGAACGACTCCTCCCCCCTCTCTCCCTCTGGAGAAGGTATCCATTGACAGGGCTATTCCAAAGACATGAGTAAGAGAAGAGGTGGTGGGAACTCTGATCTCATCTGCTTCATCATTCATTGGTTTGTGTCTGCATGGCAAGGTGTGAGCCTCCAACGCACAGAGGGTGTGTTCACTGACGGAGTGGGGCTAATTGAATACAGTTTCTTCAAGTGCATCTTTAGCCTTTCATTGTCTCTGTCTGTGGAGCCTCGATATGGTGGTTGTGGTATATAAAGTATATACACTACCGGTCAAAAGTTTTAGAACACCTCCTCATTCAAGGGTTTTTCTTTATTTTTTACTATTTTCTACATTTGTAGAATAATAGTGAAGACATCAAAACTATGAAATAACACATATGGAATCATGTAGTAACCAAAAAAAGTGTTAAACAAATCAAACTATATTTTATATTTGAGATTCTTCAAATAGACACCCTGTGCCTTGATGACAGCTTTGCACACTTGGCATTGCCAAGCTTGTAGCGTCATACACAAGAAGACACGAGGCTGTAATCGCTGCCAAAGGTGCTTCAACGCTGAGTAATGGGTCTGAATACTTATGTAAATGTGATATTTTCGTTTTTGCTTTGTCATTATGGGGTATTGTGTGTAGATATTTTTTTTTTTATATATATATAGATCATGTGAAGACACTAACCTGCCTGGTTGGTGGTGACGTTGAGAGAGACAAACTTTCGTCCGGGGTTGATGAGCTCAGACACTCCATTTATGGCCTCCACCTCGAAGGTGTAGTTAGTGTGAGCCAGAAGGTCTGCCACCATCACAGAGTTGTTGGTGAGACCGCTGCGTTGGGGCAGGAACCGCACCGTGCTGTCACACTCCTCGTAGTGTCTGCTGTCAACGCTGATCTTACGGCACAGTATGTTATAGCTGACGTCCTTCCTGCCGCCAGTCTCCTCGGGAACCGCCCACTCCAGGAAGACCGACGTCTCGTTTACGTTGGAAATGGCGTTACGAGGAGCAGAGGGCGGTCCTGTAGAGACAATAACATACTGTGTTATTCCACTGACACTAGAAGAGAAGAGGTCCTGTCATTCTTATTCCATAAAGGACCAATAGGTGTTGTTGGTAGTTCCACCAATCCGGTGCCTTTTTAAGAAGTGGAACTTGGAACTTAGAACTTCATAAACAACACTTTTTCAAATGTCATTGAGGTTAAATAAAAACAATATTTACCCAGCAAAGATTCCCATTAAGTTCTAGTTGGGGTTAGTTCTAGTTGGGGTTAGTTCTAGTTGGGGTTAGTTCTAGTTGGGGTTAGTTCTAGTTGGGGTTAGTTCTAGTTGGGGTTTTATCTAACATTAGGATAAAAACATTTGTTCCCTTCAAATTTAAATATAAATATAATCCTTGGAATGTTTTCCTAAAATTCACTAAAATGCTGTGCACAACATCTGTAACAATCGCCACAGAACATTCCCCAAATGTTCTCATTAGGTTTCCAGGTAATGTAATAACACAATGCACCAGTAATGTTTTCCCAGCAAACCCAAATTGTTTATGTGAAAGTTCCCGAAACATTTGTTAGGCTGCATGAAGTGTTCTGATAACACAAAACCTGTCCGGTCGTGCTGATGATTATAGAACGTTTGTATAACACATTCGTCTGATGTTGCAAGAATATTAGAAAATCTCTAGTTTTTTGCAACGCCAGGGTTGTGGGTACGTTTCCCACGGGGGGCCAGTATGAAAATGTATGCACTCACTAACTGTAAGTCGCTCTGGATAAGAGCGTCTGCTAAATGACTAAAATGTAAAATGTAGAGAAGAACACTAAGGACATTACTACTGAACAGGCAGAGTTTGGTTTTGATGTTGTTATGCTTTTGTGTTTAGAACTGTCTTACCAGCCTCCTGGAGTAGATGATTATCTCCGCTTCCGTTTGGAGGATGTTACATCTATTATTTAGGGAAATGTTGAACTGACGCCTGACCTCTGGGTGTTCTAACTTGGCAGAGTCAAACCGGTTGTTCTTTTTCTCACCCAGTTTCCTAATTTTCGGAGACAGCAGGCTTTGGTCACTGCCTTCATCTCCTTTGGTCTCAGTTCCTCCCATCGGGTGATTTCCAGGTCACTTTCTGGTTTTATGTTGGAAGACCGTCCCACCTATGACCTTTATTTATTTCTTTTTCGCCGCAGAAGTCACACAATCTCTCTCCATTTTCAGACTTACACTACCAGTCAAAAGTTTGGACACACCTACTGATTTATTTGTACTATTTTTCTACATTGTGGAATAATAGTGAAGACATCAAAACTATGAAATAACACATATGGAATCATGTTGTAACCAAAAAACTGTTAAACAAATCAAAATATATGTTATATTTGAGATTCTTCAAATAGCCACACACTTGGCATTCTCTCAAACAGCTTCATGAGGTAGTCATCTGGAATGCATTTCAATTAACAGGTGTGCCTTCTTAAAAGTTAATTTGTGGAATTTCTTTCCTTCTTAACGCGTTTGAGCCAATCAGCTGTGTTGTGACAAGGTAGGGGAGGGTGGGGGGTATACAGAAGATAGCCCTATTTGGTAAAAGACCAAGTCCATATTATGGCAAGAACAGCTCAAATAGATTAACTGTTTAGTATTATCCCAGTTTACCTATTTGCTTATGGTCTTACCTACGCCTAGTGAACAGTTTTGTAAATTGTATGAGAAATAAATATTCAATTTTATTTGGAACGGCAAACCAGACAAAATTAAACGGCCCTATTTATATAATGAATATGAATTCGGAGGACAGACATTTTTTAATATTAAAGTATTAGACCTATCACTAAAAGCTTCAGTCATAGAAAAGTTATACTTAAATCCGAACTGGTTCTCTAGTAAATTTGTAAGATTGTCTCACCCAATGTTCAAGAAAGGCCTTTTTCCCTTTATTCAGATTACAACCTCTCACATTCAGTTATTTGAAAAGGAAATAATCTCCCAAATATCACTATTTCTAAAACAAGCCATAGAAAGTTGGTTGCAATTCAATTTAATCCTCCAGAAACGACAGAACAAATAATGCAACAAATATTGTGGTTAAACGCAAATATACTAATTGATAAAAAATACATTATAAAAAATAAATAAAAATAACAATCTTCGTAAATGATATCATCGGTACTGGTGGAATTATGTTGCATATGCAGCTACCAAATAATTGCAGCCTTACTGCAAAAATGGAAGAGGAAAGTGGAATGGGGAGAAAGTAAGAAACTTGTCTGTCGGCCTTGCATTAAAGAACATAACTGGTTAAAGAAAATTGTGATAAATAAAAAAGTATACCAGTTTCATTTAAGGACCAAAGGATTGACAGCCGTCCCATATAGATTGCAAAACATTTTTGACGTACCAATTCCATGGCAGTGTTTTATGAACTGATACGCAAAACGACGCCGGATTCGAAACTTTGAATTTTTACATTTAAATTATTATATAAAATTCTTGCTACCAATAGAATGTTATTTATATGGGGGATGCAATCTTCCCAGCTCTGCAGATTTTGCTGCGAAGAGACAGAATCATTAGATCATTTGTTTTGGTACTGTCCATTTGTAGCTTGTTTTTGGACACAGGTCCAGGAATGGCTAAAGGATTGCAATATTTACCTGGAGCTAACCCTGCAGTTAGCACTACTGGGTGATCTGAAATGTCATAGTCAATCGATCAATAATATAATAATAATTTTATCAAAAATGTTTATTTTCAAATTACGATCTGTAGAAACAATGAGAATAGAAAGGTTCAGAACTTTTGCAAAACATCACAGTACAGTTGAAATATATATGGCAAATATAAATCCAATATGGATGGTGTTAAGAGATAGATGGGTGGTGTTGAATGGAGCTGAAGGATGGGACTAATAACAACTAACAACAACTAATAACAACAAGATATTGTAATGTAAAGCATACTGTGTCCATAATAAGTATATACAGTGGGGAAAAAAAGTATTTAGTCAGCCACCAATTGTGCAAGTTCTCCCACTTAAAAAGATGAGAGAGGCCTGTAATTTCCATCATAGGTACACGTCAACTATGACAGACAAAATGAGGAAAAAAAATCCAGAAAATCACATTGTAGGATTTTTAATGAATTTATTTGCAAATTATGGTGGAAAATAAGTATTTGGTCAATAACAAAAGTTTCTCAATACTTTGTTATATACCCTTTGTTGGCAATGACACAGGTCAAACGTTTTCTGTAAGTCTTCACAAGGTTTTCACACACTGTTGCTGGTATTTTGGCCCATTCCTCCATGCAGATCTCCTCTAGAGCAGTGATGTTTTGGGGCTGTCGCTGGGCAACACGGACTTTCAACTCCCTCCAAAGATTTTCTATGGGGTTGAGATCTGGAGACTGGCTAGGCCACTCCAGGACCTTGAAATGCTTCTTACGAAGCCACTCCTTCGTTGCCCGGGCGGTGTGTTTGGGATCATTGTCATGCTGAAAGACCCAGCCACGTTTCATCTTCAATGCCCTTGCTGATGGAAGGAGGTTTTCACTCAAAATCTCACGATACATGGCCCCATTCACTATTTCCTTTACACGGATCAGTCGTCCTGGTCCCTTTGCAGAAAAACAGCCCCAAAGCATGATGTTTCCACCCCCATGCTTCACAGTAGGTATGGTGTTCTTTGGATGCAACTCAGCATTCTTTGTCCTCCAAACACGACGAGTTGAGTTTTTACCAAAAAGTTCTATTTTGGTTTCATCTGACCATATGACATTCTCCCAATCCTCTTCTGGATCATCCAAATGCACTCTAGCAAACTTCAGACAGGCCTGGACATGTACTGGCTTAAGCAGGGGGACACGTCTGGCACTGCAGGATTTGATTCCCTGGCTGTGTAGTGTGTTACTGATGGTAGGCTTTGTTACTTTGGTCCCAGCTCTCTGCAGGTCATTCACTAGGTCCCCCCGTGTGGTTCTGGGATTTTTGCTCACCGTTCTTGTGATCATTTTGACCCCACGGGGTGAGATCTTGCGTGGAGCCCCAGATCGAGGGAGATTATCAGTGGTCTTGTATGTCTTCCATTTCCTAATAATTGCTCCCACAGTTGATTTCTTCAAACCAAGCTGCTTACCTATTGCAGATTCAGTCTTCCCAGCCTGGTGCAGGTCTACAATTTTGTTTCTGGTGTCCTTTGACAGCTCTTTGGTCTTGGCCATAGTGGAGTTTGGAGTGTGACTATTTGAGGTTGTGGACAGGTGTCTTTTATACTGATAACAAGTTCAAACAGGTGCCATTAATACAGGTAACGAGTGGAGGACAGAGGAGCCTCTTAAAGACGAAGTTACAGGTCTGTGACAGCCAGAAATCTTGCTTGTTTGTAGGTGACCAAATACTTATTTTCCACCATAATTTGCAAATAAATTCATTAAAAATTCTACAATGTGATGTTCTGGATTTTTTTTTCCTCAATTTGTCTGTCATAGTTGACGTGTACCTATGATGAAAATTACAGGCCTCTCTCATCTTTTTAAGTGGGAGAACATGCACAATTGGTGGCTGACTAAATACTTCCTTTTTTCCCCACTGTAGGTTATAGGTTGAGAGCTTTTGTGAAAGAGCACAGTTAGAAAGATATGGCGTATAGAAGCAAACCGAATTGGACATCATGAAAATGATCGGAGAGGTTGAGGGTAGAGGAAGTTCAGAAGTAAAAACAAACAAAATATAATTATTGTAAAATGGAATGTTCGTGTTAAAAAAATGTTCAATAAACTCTGTTGGAAACAAACATAGTTTGCCATGTTGAACACACCTAGCTACATAGTTGTTGTCATAGCAACATTAAACAAGCTAGCTGGTTAGCTTACCTAGCTAGCCACCTACCACCAGACAAAGTTAACACACAAACGTTGTAAATGTAACTTAGTTGTAAAATACCATTTTAGGTTATAGAAGCTAGATAAACTTGCAACAACATGTAGGTTATACTGGACACTACTGGAGAGATAATTAGTTAGCTAGCTAACAGTGGTGATGATGACTTACTTAGCTGCTAACGTTAGCTAACGTCCCAATCACCCAGCTAGCTGGAAGGCTAGTTCGCTAGCTAGCTTGCTGGTGCTCTGTTGTCAACGTTCATAATGATCACAAGCAATTACATCAAATGTTCCTCGAAGTTGTAGATAAATCCTCTTGACCAGTTCACTTAATCCACAGGTTCCCCGGTGCTTGCATGGCCCCGTTGTTGAGTCTTCCTCCTCACAACATGACCAGTGGCATGGTGCTCATGGTTGTCCTCTCCCAGTGATGCCACAAACTCCTTTACGCCTTGTGCTGTGGTGAATGACAGGCGCTCTCCCTTGTGTGTGGCCCGGAGCGGAGCTTGATAGATGAGGAATGACTGTATGCCCCTCAGTCTGAGTGTGTTCTGGACCTCGTTGAAAGCTTTGCGGCGTTGGAGGTGTGGGTGCTGTAGTCAGAAGGACCTTGCCGGCGTGGTGAATGGGTTCTGCTGCCGGCGTGGTGAATGGGTTCTGCTGCCGGCGTGGTGAATGGGTTCTGCTGCCGGCGTGGTGAATGGGTTCTGCTGCCGGCGTGGTGAATGGGTTCTGCTGCTCTGGCTCCTTGTATAATGACTTGGAGGCCGGCGTGGTGAATGGGTTCTGCTGCTCTGGCTCCTTGTAGAATGACTTGGAGGCCGGCGTGGTGAATGGGTTCTGCTGCTCTGGCTCCTTGTATAATGACTTGGAGGCCGGCGTGGTGAATGGGTTCTGCTGCTCTGGCTCCTTGTATAATGACTTGGAGGCCGGCGTGGTGAATGGGTTCTGCTGCTCTGGCTCCTTGTAGAATGACTTGGAGGCCGGCGTGGTGAATGGGTTCTGCTGCTCTGGCTCCTTGTAGAATGACTTGGAGGCCGGCGTGGTGAATGGGTTCTGCTGCTCTGGCTCCTTGTATAATGACTTGGAGGCCGGCGTGGTGAATGGGTTCTGCTGCTCTGGCTCCTTGTAGAATGACTTGGAGGTCGTTGTACCGGAGGACCTTGAAGATCAGCGTCCTCGGTCTGTCTGCAGCATTACCGGTCCCAGGTCTGTCCGCAGCATTACCGGTCCCAGGTCCCGAGTAGATGCGTTGAGCCCTTTCCATCTCAACCTTGTGAGATATGGATGAGATCCATTTAGGGATCATTCTCTGTAGTCATTAGATGGGATCGTCAGTCTCGTCTCCTTCTTTTAAAGAAATTAATCTTACGACGTGAACGGTCCTCCATTTCAGCCATCTTGCGCTGCATCTTCTCCAGTTGTGAAGAACAGTCGTTGGTTTTCTGTTTGCTTTCCCTATTTTCACTTTACAGATTGTCCACTTTAGTAGACAGGTTGTCAGCCACTTACCATCCGTCTCTCAACGTAGATTGTAAGAGCTTCAAAAGCTGCTAAAGTCTCTCTGTTTTTTGTTGAGTGGTTCCACTGCCTCAGCTAACACCCGTTGTAGCATAGCCTCGAGAGAGTTCTGTTGCTTGGCTAATGCCTCAGAGATGGCACCAGCTATGAAGGCCTCAGTTTCATTTACATTACATTTACATTTTTGTCATTTAGCAGACGCTCTTATCCAGAGCGACTTACAGTTAGTGAATACACATTTTATTTATTTATTTATTTTTATACTGGCCCCCCATGGGAAACGAACCCACAACCCTGGCGTTGCAAACGCCATGCTCTATCAACTGAGCTACATCCCTGCCGGCCATTCCCTCCCCTACCCTGGACGACGCTGGGCCAATTGTGCGCCGCCCATGAGTCTCCCGGTCGCGGCCGGCTGCGACAGAGCCTGGATTCGAACCAGGATCTCTAGTGGCACAGTTAGCACTGCGATGCAGTGCCTTAGACCACTGCGCCCTTTCAGTGCTGAGGGCTGTCTTCTGACGCTTAACGATAGGTGAAGAACTCATAGAAGTGCAGTTTTACTTGCCTCCTTGGGCAGTTGGCATTGTAAGTCAGTCTTTGGTTCATTATTTAAGAGGACATTATCAAAATAATGTAATAAAATATGAAAAAGAGGTATCGGGTTTGCTCAAATGACTAGCGACTAGCGACAATTTCTGAGTTATTACTTGTTACACTGTATGTTATGATTTTCTTGCTTCATCACATAAAGTTATACGTTTTATTAAATGGGATTTTAGTCAGATAGAGCTTCCTTTAAATAACCTCCCGAACCCGTTGGTCACGCGCCCGAGCCCGTTGGTCACGTGACCTCCCGAGCCCGTTGGTCACGTGACCTCCCGAGCCCGTTGGTCACGTGACCTCCCGAGCCCGTTGGTCACGTGACCTCCCGAGCCCGTTGGTCACGTGACCTCCCGAGCCTGTTTTTAAGAAGCATATGAATACACAACAACATACGTTATTTAAAGGAAGCTCTATCTGACTAAAATCCCATTTAATAAAACTTATAGCACGTGATGAAGCAAGAAAATCATAACATGCAGTGTAACAAGTAATAACTCAGAAATTGTGCTCTGTGTCCTGATTGACCATATTAGACTGAAAAACCCCAGGCAAGGCCACAGCAGAGGGTTAATGATCTTTCTGCAGAGCTATAGATTGCAGGTTTGATACAATATATTCTTTAACCATGTTTCTTTTGAAAAAAATTCAAACTTTGAAATTGAGGCACAGATATAATCTACTAAAAGAGAGGATGCCTTTATTTCGTCCAGATTTATAAATCCTGTCAGACTTGCAGAATTTAGACTAACTGTAAAACATTAAACATTGTGTAAAACTGGTGTAAAAAACTGTTCAACTTTTAAAAAATGCACCCAATATAATTCCTACTTTGAGACGCTTGACATGGTCCCCTGTCTTATGTTTTATATAACTCATAGTCTTGGATACCTTGTAAATATGGGCCCAGACGTATGCAGCATACAGTGAGGGGAAAAAAGTATTTGATCCCCTGCTGATTTTGTACGTTTGCCCACTGACAAAGAAATGATCAGTCTATAATTTTAATGGTAGGATATTTTGAACAGTGAGAGACAGAATAACAGCAAAAAAATCCAGAAAAACGCATGTAAAAAATGTTATAAATTGATTTGCATTGTAATGAGGGAAATAAGTATTTGACCCCCTCTCAATCAGAAAGATTTCTGGCTCCCAGGTGTCTTTTATACAGATAAAGAGCTGAGATTAAGAGCACACTCTTAAAGGGAGTGCTCCTAATCTCAGTTTGTTACCTGTATAAAATACACCTGTCCACAGAAGTAATCAATCAATCAGATTCCAAACTCTCCACCATGGCCAAGACCAAAGAGCTCTCCAAGGATGTCAGGGACAAGATTGTAGACCTACACAAGGCTGGAATGAGCTACAAGACCATTGCCAAGCAGCTTGGTGAGAAGGTGACAACAGTTGGTGCGATTATTCGCAAATGGGAGAAACACAAAATAACTGTCAATCTCCCTCGGCCTGGGGCTCCATGCAAGATCTCACCTCGTGGAGTTGCAATGATCATGAGAACAGTGAGGAATCAGCCCAGAACTACACGGGAGGATCTTGTTAATGATCTCAAGGCAGCTGGGACCATAATCACCAAGAAAACAATTGGTAACACACTACGCCGTGAAGGACTGAAATCCTGCAGCGCCCGCAAGGTCCTCCTGCTCAAGAAAGCACATATACAGGCCCATCTGAAGTTTGCCAATGATCATCTGAATGATTCAGAGGAGAACTGGGTGAAAGTGTTGTGGTCAGATGAGACCAAAATCGAGCTCTTTGGCATCAACTCAGCTCGCTGTGTTTGGAGGAGGAAGAATGCTGCCTATGACCCCAAGAACACCATCCCCACCGTCAAACATGGAGGTGGAAACATTATGCTTTAGGGGTGTTTTTCTGCTAAGGGGACAGGACAACTTCACCGCATCAAAGGGACGATGGACGGGGCCATGTACCGTCAAATCTTGGGTGAGAACCTCCTTCCCTCAGCCAGGGCATTGAAAATGGGTTGTGGATGGGTATTCCAGCATGACAATGACCCAAAACACACGGCCAAGGCAACAAAGGACTGGTTCAAGAAGAAGCACATTAAGGTCCTGGAGTGGCCTAGCCAGTCTCCAGACCTTAATCCCATAGAAAATCTGTGGAGGGAGCTGAAGTTTCAAGTTGCCAAACGTCAGCCTCAAAACCTTAATGACTTGGAGAAGATCTGCAAAGAGGAGTGGAACAAAATCCCTCCTGAGATGTGTGCAAACCTGGTGGCCAACTACAAGAAACGTCTGACCTCTGTGATTGCCAACAAGGGTTTTGCCACCAAGTACTAAGTCATGTTTTGCAGAGGGGTCAAATACTTATTTCCCTAATTTAAAATGCAAATCAATTTATAACATTTTTGACGTACGTTTTTGTGGATTTTTTTTGTTGTTATTCTGTCTCTCACTGTTCAAATAAACCTACCATTAAAATTATAGACTGATCATGTCTTTTTCAGTGGGCAAACGTACAAAATCAGCAGGGGATCAAATAATTGTTTCCCTCACTGTATAAAGAGGATGGGTGAAATGATGGTGAATAACCCAGTTACCAGTATTTACCTGGGTTAGTTATGTCTAAGAAGGTTAAAAGGGAAGCATGGAATTCCTGATTGACCATACTGCCATGGCAACCATACTGCCATGGCAACCATACTGCCATGGCAACCATACTGCCATGACAACCATACTGCCATGACAACCATACTGCCATGACAACCATACTGCCATGACAACCATACTGCCATGGCTATATACTGAACAAATAAGATGTAAGAGAGCTTCCCTGGTGGTGCAGAGGATAGAAGACCTGGTTTGGATGAAGACATGCTGTTCAAATGGAAATGCCATGTGTCTCTATGCTGAGTGTTGGGTCATGGACTCTACAAGGTGTCAAAAGTGTTCCACAGGGATGCTGGCCCATGATGATTCCAATGCTTGTCCAGTTGGCTGGATGTCCTTTGGGTGGTGGATCATTCTTGATACACACGGGAAACTGTTGAGAGTGGAAAAACCCACCAGCGTTGCAGTTCTTGACACATTCAAACCAGTGCGCCTGGCACCTACTAGCATACCTCGTTCAAAGGCACTTAAATATTTTGTCTTGCCCATTCACCCTCTGAATGGCACACATACACAATCCATGTCTCAAGGCTTAAAAATCCTTCTATATCCGGTCGGTTGGTAGAGCATGGCGTTTGCAACGCCAGGGTTGTGGGTTCGATTCCCACGGGGGGTCAGTAAAAAAATCAAAATAAAAAATAAATAAATATATATATAAAAGAATAATGTATGCACTCACTAACTGTAAGTCGCTCTGGATAAGAGTGTCTGCTAAATGAATAAAATGTAAATGTATGCTTTATGGAGATACATATTTGCATGTTGAGAATGTTGTAATATTAGTATAACTTAAATATAAAATGTTCCAAATGTTCTGAGGACCTTCAAGACAAGGTCAGATGTATATTGTGTGAACATCAATGGAATATTATGTTAAACCTAAAACAAATACAGTGGGGAAAAAAAAGTATTTAGTCAGCCACCAATTGTGCAAGTTCTCCCACTTAAAAAGATGAGAGGCCTGTAATTTTCATCATAGGTACACGTCAACTATGACAGACAAATTGAGATTTTTTTTTCTCCAGAAAATCACATTGTAGGATTTTTAATTAATTAATTTGCAAATTATGGTTTTTTTCCCCACTGTATGCTTTGAAAAACAACTATGCTATTAACGTAATAGAAACTGACTTTTGCAACATTGTGGGAATGTTCTGTGCAACCTACGTGAATTTCACAAGAATATTCTTGCAAAATCCCAGACAACTCCCATAACTTCCTTAAATGTTCTGGGAACCTTTTAAAGAACTTAGACCAGGTGTTCTGTCAACATTCTTACAACATTATAGAATTTGCCACAACCTAACAAATGTTCTGGGAACTTTCACGGAACCAATTTTGGTTTGCTGGGTAGTACGTGCATATTAAGTGCCAAATAGAGAAACAGGGTTGACCATAACAGGGTTAAGTAAATAATAATCTTCAGAAATTACTTTGTCATAGCTACAGTATAACTAGGTTTTATGATGGTGAAACTTGAATACATGTTTGGATTAAGTGGGTTTAAATCTTCCTAGAAGTGACACAGGGTTGACGGAGGGACATGTCAAAATGCTTAATTTTGGCATTGTAGCAAGTCTTTTATTCATTTGAAAAAAATATGATTTATTGAATTCTCCAAGTGGTCTATATTAAAGTGCACTTCATTTAATATAACAGGCTTTTAAAATGCAATGTCTACTTAAAATATCAAAGGGCACTCTCTTCGTGGAATTACCCTGTTGTGTAAATGGAAGTGTTGTATTTACAAGTGCAGGCTTTGTTACGAAGGTCTGAGTCTCTCCTACCAATAACTACAGTAGTATTAATGTATGGAGCAGAATACTACTGATAACTACTGTAGTATTAATGTATGGAGTGGTATACTACTGATAACTACAGTAGTATTAATGTATGGAGCGGTATACCAATAACTAATGTAGTTTTAATGTATGGAGTGGTATACTACTGATAACTACTGTAGTATTAATGTATGGAGCGGTATACTACCAATATGTATGGTTAATAAATTATTATTTATTATTATTATTATTATTATTTATTATTATTATTATGTTTTTGTGCTTGCCAGTTAGCTAGGAGTTCTCAGCTGTTAACAGCCAATGGCTAGCAGTTCTCAGCTGTTAGCAGCCAATGGCTAGCAGTTCTCAGCTGTTAGCAGCCAATGGCTAGCAGTTCTCAGCTGTTAGCAGCCAATGGCTAGCAGTTTCTTACTGGCGATTAAAACAGATGATTGCCATCCTTTCTTTGAGTCATTACTGAATTATTTGATGTAAAAAATCAAATATTAAACCTTGTAAACAATTCGTGGCAATTCATGGTAACCTCTAAAACAATTAATTTAGAATCTGCATTTATTTGAAACAGCTGTTTATTTGCTGAAATGTGTGCCATTGTCCGGCTTTTAAAAGGGACAGGCGGCCATTTGAGAAGTTCTACGGTATGTAGATAGTATGTAGTAGCATAGTATGTAATGAATGAGGAGGCATAGTGAGGTGTAGTACATACGTGTACAGGCCATGTTGGGCGGGTCGCTGTCTCTCCTGCGGTATCCCTCCTCACAGCTGCAGGCTGTGGAACCCTGGACTCTGCTGAAGCTGTGAGGAGGACATTTACTGCAGGAAGGTGTCTGCAGCACCGATCGGAAGAAACCCGCTTTACACACTGTAGAGGAGAGAGAGGAGTAGGTGGTTAGATTCACCCTGTAGAGGAGAGAGAGGAGTAGGTGGTTAGATTCACCCTGTAGAGGAGAGAGAGGAGTAGGTGGTTAGATTCACCCTGTAGAGGAGAGAGAGGAGTAGGTGGTTAGATTCACCCTGCACACCGTAGAGGAGAGAGAGGAGTAGGTGGTTAGATTCACCCTGCACACCGTAGAGGAGAGAGAGGAGTAGGTGGTTAGATTCACCCTGCACACCGTAGAGGAGAGAGAGGAGTAGGTGGTTAGATTCACCCTGTAGAGGAGAGAGAGGAGTAGGTGGTTAGATTCACCCTGTAGAGGAGAGAGAGGAGTAGGTGGTTAGATTCACCCTGTAGAAGAGAGAGAGGAGTAGGTGGTTAGATTCACCCTGTAGAAGAGAGAGAGGAGTAGGTGGTTAGATTCACCCTGCACACTGTAAAATAGAGATGTTTCAATTTGTCAGGAATTACTGACATTTTGTTCAGGCTTGTACTTTAACTGAGCAATGCATTTTGACAATGCAAACCATACATCTAGAGCATGGTTTCTAACTCAAGGCACCACACCTGCCACCTGTCATAAGACCAGAAATAGGATAAATGACAATTATAAAGACATTTTACATTTACATTTTAGTCATTTAGCAGATGCTCTTATCCAGAGCGACTTACATGAGCAATTAGGGTTAAGTGCCTTGCTCAAGGGCACATCGACAGAGTTTTCACCTAGTCGGCTCTGGGATTAGAACCAGCGACCTTTCGGTTACTGGCACAACGCTCTTAACCACTAAGCTACCTGCCGCCCCGACGTGTGAATGTCTGATAGATAGCACTGTGTGACTGTCATAGATAGATAGATGTTGTTTGTCACAGTGCGTTCATATCCCACGCAAGTTCCCTGCACTGCACTGAGACCAGCATCCTGATTCTGCAGAACACACTTTATCAGTCTCTCTTTCACATTTTGACAAGCACTTGATAATGCCTCGAATTTCCCAGCTGCATCCCCTTTGTGTGGCCGTAATGCCCCCTAAAAAAATCCATGCCTTTTGCGGCCATTGGCCATTGTGCCCTTGGACTGAATATAATAATTATAATTCCCTTCTCCCGGCTGTGTGCTTCGAAGCACCTCTCACTCACATCGCTCTTTCTGCCCGTCACGTGATCAGGTCTTTCTCACAGGCTACAAGTGAAGACAGACACATCAGTGATGCAACTGTGCGTGTCCTTATCCAATTCCGAGGCGCACATTGAAGATATTGGAAGAACTGTCCACATTTACTTTTCGTCAGCCAACAAGATGAGTAGGCCTAACGAACAGCAAAAGCACTGGCCTATGTCAATCTACTATCCCCCATAGTACAAAAGTCAACCTATTTTATTCTGTGTGAGAAATAAATATTCTAAACATAATTTGGGACAGTTGTGGGATATGATAGATCCCAAATGTATACAACCACTAGCATAAAAATTAAATAAAAATAGCAATGAGGCTGACGCAACAGATCAGAACATTTAGATTAAAATGTTGATGAAATATTAGGTTATTTCTTCACATTATAAATGCAGCAATGTACACGCAGCAGTAGGCTATAAGCGTGAATGTTCCATTAGTGGGAAAACACCATCATCAAAAGTGAAACTCACGCGCTGCGTATGCATGTCAGTTAGGCTCCACCCCTAACTGACCCTGCCTGCGTCACAAATGGCACCCTATTCCTAGTTGTCATGAGAATTTCTATCTCTAATACTAAGCTTTTGAATAATTCCCAGAGGTTGTAAGACTCTAGTTAATTAAGAATTAAACAGCTTCTCCAGTGTGTAAGAAATCAGCCATTTTTTATTCATGAGAGCTCTGGTGCTCAAAACACACACGGCCTTTTCATATGCCTTCACACAAAGGAACTTTGCGCCGTCCACCTTTAGGCGGCCTGTAACTTTCCACAGTAGAGTTTTCAGCAGTTTCTAAGTCCCCTCTTACTATGGTATGTTGGCCTCCAACAGTTTCTACCCATATTCCCTGTTGGTGGTTTCATTGTCTTTAGAACTCTAACACAGTTATACGCAGTTTCGGGGTGGAACAATTTTAGTCATTACCTTAAACATGCAAAATCTGGACCCCTACAAATCATCTGGGCTAGACAATCTGGACCCTTTCTTTCTAAAACTAGCCGCCGAAATTGTCGCAACCCCTATTACTAGCCTGTTCAACCTCTCTTTTGTAACGTCTGAGATCCCCAGAGATTGGAAAGCTGCCGCGGTCATCCCCCTCTTCAATGGGGGTGACACTCTAGATCCAAACTGTTACAGACCTATATCCATCCTGCCCTGCCTTTCGAAAGTTTTTGAAAGCCAAGTTAACAAACAGATCACCGACCATTTCGAATACCACCGTACCTTCTCCGCTATGCAATCCGGTTTCCGAGCTGGTCATGGGTGCACCTCAGCCACGCTCAAGGTCCTAAACGATATTATAACCGCGATCGATAATAGACAGTACTGTGCAGCCGTCTTCATCGACCTGGCCAAGGCTTTTGACTCTGTCAATCACTGCATTCTTATTGGCAGACTAAATAGCATTGGTTTCTCAAATGACTGCCTCGCCTGGTTCACCAACTACTTCTCAGATAGAGTTCAATGTGTCAAATCGGAGGGCCTGTTGTCTGGACCTATGGCAGTCTCTATGGGGGTGCCACAAGGTTCAATTCTTGGGCCAACTCTTTTCTCCGTGTATACCAATGATGTCGCTCTTGCTGCTGGTGACTCTCAGATCCACCTCTACGCAGACGACACCATTTTGTATACATCTGGCCCTTCATTGGACACTGTGTTAACAAACCTCCAAACGAGCTTCAATGCCATACAACACTCCTTCAGTAGCCTCCAACTGCTCTTAAACACTAGTAAAACTAAATGCATGCTCTTCAATCGAACGCTGCTGGCACCCGCCCACCCGACTAGAATCACCACTCTCGATGGGTCTGACCTAGAGTATGTGGACAACTACAAATACCTAGGTGTCTGGTTAGACTGTAAACTCTCCTTCCAGACTCACATTAAGAATCTCCAATCCAAACTTAAATCTAGAATCTGCTTCCTATTTCACAACAAAGCCTCCTTCACTCATGCTGCCAAACATGCCCGCATAAAACTGACTATCCTACCGATCCTTGACTTCGGCAATGTCATTTACAAAATAGCCTCCAACACTCTACTCAGCAAATTGGTTGTAGTCTATCACAGTGCCATCCGTTTTGTCACCAAAGCCCCATATACTACCCACCACTGTGACCTGTACGCTCTTGTTGGCTGGTCCTCACTACATATTCGTCGCCAAACCCACTGGCTCCAGGTCATCTATAAATCACTGCTAGGCAAATCCCCGCCTTATCTTAGCTCATTGGTCACCATAACAACACCCACCCGTAGTATGCGCTCCAGCAGGTACAGTGAGGGAAAAAAGTATTTGATCCCCTGCTGATTTTGTACGTTTGCCCACTGACTAAGAAATGATCAGTCTATAATTGTAATGGTAGGTTTATTTGAACAGTGAGAGACAGAATAATAACATAAAAATCCAGAAAAACACATGTCAAAAATGTTATAAATTGATTTGCATTTTAATGAGGGAAATAAGGATTTGACCCCTCTGCACAACATGACTTAGTACTTGGTGGCAAAACCCTTGTTGGCAATCACAGAGGTCAGACGTTTCTTGTAGTTGGCTACCAGGTTTGCACACATCTCAGGAGGGATTTTGTCCCACTCCTCTTTGTAGATCTTCTCCAAGTCATTAAGGTTTCGAGGCTGACGTTTGGCAACTCGAACCTTCAGCTCCCTCCACAGATTTTCTATGGGATTAAGGTCTGGAGACTGGCTAGGCCACTCCAGTACCTTAATGTGCTTCTTCTTGAGCCACTCCTTTGTTGCCTTGGCCGTGTGTTTTGGGTCATTGTCATGCTGGAATACCCATCCACGACCCATTTTCAATGCCCTGGCTGAGGGAAGGAGGTTCTCACCCAAGATTTGACGGTACATGGCCCCGTCCATCGTCCCTTTGATGCGGTGAAGTTGTCCTGTCCCCTTAGCAGAAAAACACCCCCAAAGCATAATGTTTCCACCTCCATGTTTGACGGTGGGGATGGTGTTCTTGGGGTCATAGGCAGCATTCCTCCTCCTCCAAACACGGCGAGTTGAGTTGATGCCAAAGATCTCCATTTTGGTCTCATCTGACCACAACAATTTTACCCAGTTCTCCTCTGAATCATTCAGATGTTCATTGGCAAACTTCAGACGGGCCTGTATATGTGCTTCCTTGAGCAGGGGGACCTTGCGGGCGCTGCAGGATTTCAGTCCTTCACGGCGTAGTGTGTAACCAATTGTTTTCTTGGCGACTATGGTCCCAGCTGCCTTGAGATCATTGACAAGATCCTCCCATGTAGTTCTGGGCTGATTCCTCACCGTTCTCATGATCATTGCAACTCCACGAGGTGAGACCTTGCATGGAGCCCCAGGCCGAGGGAGATTGACAGTTATTTTGTGTTTCTTCCATTTGCGAATAATCACACCAACTGTTGTCACCTTCTCACCAAGCTGCTTGGTGATGGTCTTGTAGCCCATTCCAGCCTTGTGTAGGTCTACAATCTTGTCCCTGACATCCTTGGAGAGCTCTTTGGTCTTGGCCATGGTGGAGAGTTTGGAATCTGGTTGATTGATTGCGTCTGTGGACAGGTGTCTTTTCTACAGGTAACAAGCTGAGATTAGGAGCACTCCCTTTAAGTGTGCTTTAACCTCAGCTCGTTACCTGTATAAAAGACACCTGGGAGCCAGAAATCTTTCTGATTGGAGGGGGTCAAATACTTATTTCCCTCATTAAAATGCAAATCAATTTATAACATTTTTGACATGTGCTTTTCTGGACCTTTTTGTTGTTATTCTGTCTCTCACTGGTCAAATAAACCTACCATTAAAATTATAGACTGATCATTTCTTTGTCAGTGGGTAAACGTACAAAATCAGCAGGGAATCAAATACTTTTTTCCCTCACTGTATATCTCACTGGTCATCCCCAAAGCCAACACCTCCTTTGGCCGCCATTCCATCCAGTTCTCTGCTGCCAATGACTGGAACGAATTGCAAACATCTCTGAAGCTGGAGAGACTTATCTCCCTCACTAACTTTAAGCATCAGTTGTCCGAGCAGCTTACCGATCACCGCACCTGTACACAGCCCATCTGAAATTAGCCCACCCAACTACCTCATCCCTATATTGTTATTTATTTTGCTAATTTGCACCCCAGTATCTCTATTTGCACATATCTCTTGCACATCTATCATTCCAGTGTTAATACTAATTGTAATTGTGGTTAATAATAATTGTAAAAGTCGTTATCCCACTGGCTATAAGGTGAATGCACCTATTTGTAAGTCGCTCTGGATAAGAGCGTCTGCTAAATGACGTAAATGTAACGTAAATGTAAATGTAATTATTTTGCACTATAGCCTATTTATTGCCTTACCTCCATAACTTGCTACATTTGCACACACTGTATATATATTTTCTGTAGTATTTTTGACTGTATGTTTTGTTTTACCCCATATGTAACTCTGTGTTGTTGTTTTTATCACACTGCTTTGCTTTATCTTGGCCAGGTCGCAGTTGTAAATGAGAACTTGTTCTCAACTGGCTTACCTGGTTAAATAAAGGTTAAATAAAATAAATAAAAAATAACATACACATTTTCCTATCACTAGTGCACTGCTTTTGACTGGAGCCCTATGGGTGAATCGGCTTCCATTTGCGATGCATCCACCCT
Source organism: Coregonus ussuriensis (assembly GCA_031479575.1). Lineage (NCBI taxonomy): Eukaryota > Metazoa > Chordata > Actinopteri > Salmoniformes > Salmonidae > Coregonus > Coregonus ussuriensis. Next base: position 2,057,222 of record CM062481.1, read on the forward strand.
CTCCTGAGATGACCCTGCATGGCCCTGTGAGGATGTGCAGATGTTCTGTCAGGGCTCTACTCCTGCTACAAGAGCCCCCACTCCAAATTACAGGGTTAAGCCCCCACTGGCTCTGACCTCGCAATACCATTACCCTGCCTACTGCACAGCTGCCCTGCCACCCACTGTGAACAGAGGACCTAATGGCTGCATCCCAAATGGAACCCTATACAGTGCACTACTTTTGATAGGGTTCTGGTCAAAAGTAGTGCACTATATAGGGAATACGGTTCCATTTGGGAAGCAGGCAGTGACACACATTTCACTCCTCAAACACCTCAAACATGCCTCTGGTAACGGAAATGGACTCTTATCTCCTCTCTGTCTCTACTCTGGATAGGGAGGCTGGGAGGATGGGAGGCTGAGAGGATGGGAGGATGGGAGGCTGGGAGGATGGGAGGCTGAGAGGATGGGAGGCTGGGAGGATGGGAGGCCAGCATACTGGGTAGTATAGAGGGAGGCTGGGAGGATGGGAGGATGGGAGGCTGGGAGGATGGGAGGCTGGGAGGATGGGAGGCTGAGAGGATAAGAGGCTAGGAGGCTGAGAGGCTGGGAGGCTGGGAGGATGGTAGGCTGGGAGGATGGGAGGCTGGGAGGATGGGAGGCTGGGAGGATGGGAGGCTGGGAGGATGGGAGGCTGAGAGGATAAGAGGATAAGAGGCTAGGAGGCTGAGAGGCTGGGAGGATGGGAGGATGAGAGACTGGGAGGATGGGAGGCTGGGAGGATGGGAGGCTGGGAGGCCAGCATACTGGGTAGTATAGAGGGAGGCTGGGAGGATGGGAGGCTGGGAGGCTGGGAGGATGGGAGGATGGGAGGCTGGGAGGCTGGGAGGATGGGAGGCTGGGAGGATGGGAGGCTGGGAGGATGGGAGGATGGGAGGATGGGAGGCTGGGAGGATGGGAGGCTGGGAGGCCAGCATACTGGGTAGTATAGAGGGAGGCTGGGAGGATGGGAGGCTGGGAGGATGGGAGGATGGGAGGATGGGAGGCTAGGAGGATGGGAGGCTGGGAGGATGGGAGGCCAGCATACTGGGTAGTATAGAGGGAGGCTGGGAGGATGGGAGGATGGGAGGCTGGGAGGATGGGAGGATGGGAGGCTGGGAGGCTGGGAGGATGGGAGGCTGGGAGGATGGGAGGATGGGAGGATAAGAGGATGGGAGGATAAGAGGATGGGAGGCTGGGAGGATGGGAGGATGGGAGGCTGGGAGGCTGGAGGCTGAGAGGCTGAGAGGATGGGAGGCTGGGAGGATGGGAGGCTGGGAGGATGGGAGGCCAGCATACTGGGTAGTATAGAGGGAGGCTGGGAGGCTGGGAGGATGGGAGGCTGGGAGGATGGGAGGCTGGGAGGATGGGAGGCTGGGAGGATGGGAGGCTGGGAGAATGGGAGGCCAGCATACTGGGTAGTATAGAGGGAGGCTGGGAGGATGGGAGGCTGGGAGGCTGGGAGGATGGGAGGATGGGAGGCTGGGAGGCCAGCATACTGGGTAGTATAGAGGGAGGCTGGGAGGATGGGAGGCTGGGAGGATGGGAGGCTGGGAGGATGGGAGGATGGGAGGCTGGGAGGCTGGGAGGATGGGAGGCCAGCATACTGGGTAGTATAGAGGGAGGCTGGGAGGATGGGAGGATGGGAGGCTGGGAGGATGGGAGGCTGGGAGGATGGGAGGATGGGAGGCTGGGAGGCCAGCATACTGGGTAGTATAGAGGGAGGCTGGGAGGATGGGAGGATGGGAGGCTGGGAGGATGGGAGGCTGGGAGGATGGGAGGCTGGGAGGATGGGAGGCTGGGAGGATGGGAGGCTGGGAGGCTGGGAGGATGGGAGGCTGGGAGGATGGGAGGCCAGCATACTGGGTAGTATAGAGGGAGGCTGGGAGGATGGGAGGATGGGAGGCTGGGAGGATGGGAGGCCAGCATACTGGGTAGTATAGAGGGAGGATGGGAGGCTGGGAGGATGGGAGGCTGGGAGGATGGGAGGCCAGCATACTGGGTAGTATAGAGGGAGGCTGGGAGTTGGACAGTAACAAGGCTGTTGATCCAAGCTGCTCCAAGTAGTTAGAGTTCCCATCTCGTCGTGTACAATTTGACAATTGATTATATTTTCAAATTTCAGACTAGACCTAGATTGTATTCAAAAGCAGCTGTGTTTTTATTAATTAAAATGCTAATACAAATATCCTATAGGACAGGTTGTTCGTATTATATTATACAAATATTATATTTTGAAGTTGTGTTATTACTGTGTAGGTGACTTGTTCGTCAAAACAACAGATGCCTGAGAGTGAGTTCAATGTCAGCAACTGAGAGTGAATCCAATGTCAGCAACTGAGAGTGAGTTCAGTGTAACACAAGAGAGCCCCAACCCCATGTAGCCTCATCTCCAGCCCCATGTAGCCTCGTCTCCAGCCCCATGTAGCCTCGTCTCCAGCCCCATGTAGCCTCGTCTCCAGCCCCATGTAGCCTCGTCTCCAGCCCCATGTAGCCTCGTCTCCAGCCCCATGTAGCCTCATCTCCAGCCCCATGTAGCCTCATCTCCAGCCCCATGTAGCCTCGTCCATCTAGGCAGCCAGGCAGCAGCTCATTCAGTTCATTTAAACAATTTATCATGTTTAATGGTGTAGGGAATCCGGTGCCATTTG